>KZ305133.1:124004-150524 GCA_002738505.1 Aquilegia coerulea | reverse complement strand
TATATATATATATATATATATATCGGGCTGTCTAGGCCTGCCATCTTTAGGATGACATCCATCTTCACAGCCCATCTCATCCATTGGTATTACAAAGATCTAATGGTTATGATATACTTTGTTGTTAAAAGTTAAAATACTATAGGGCAACTATGTCTTTTACCTCCTTTTCTTCTCTCTGTTCATCTACCCTCTCTTCCCCTCTCAAAATGAATCTCATCTAATACAACATCGATCTGTTCTTCTCTCAATCCATCACGCATATTCATAAAATGGTTAATATTGATTGTACTCCTTATGTTACAGAAGATGTATACTTATGAAATTGTTATTGTTTGAGATTTGAATTTATTTTGATGGATTAATGTGAAATTTTACAAGAAAAAAAAATTTGATTGGGGTTTACTAAATTTTTTTAGAACCCACTAGGATAAAATTCATCTAAAACTGTAGCTTTTGATCTTTTAGTTTTTGAGTTTCAGAACAAACTTTGAACATTGAATATTATCACAATAGTCGGATTGTTTTCCAAATTTTAGAATTTGCAGTCCAACTACTTCAATTAGAAGTTGAGAATTGAGATCGATTTCTGAAAGAGGTTAATAGATAAAGTCTGAAGTTATTGGGTATTGGGTGGTGGGCAGTGTTCTTCGAGTATCTGACGAGAGAGTAATCTCTTCGACTCTTCTTGTTCTAAACTTCTAAAATGTGGGAGAGAGAAGGAGAAGAGGTAAAGTACACATTTACCCCCAATATATTTACTTGCACCTCTGAAATATATTAACACCGTTGGATTTAATCTGAACCAATGGATGAGATGGGCTGTCAAGATGGATGTCATCCTAAGGATGGCAGCCTAGACAGCCCGTATATATATATATAGCCAGGCTCAGGTGCGGACGTGGGGGTAATTTTGGAAGAGAGATGGTATTTTAAAAATGTAGGAATGAAGGTGCGTAAATGTGGTTTCTTTTGCGGGTTGAAATAAATCCAGTTTCTCTTTGCTTCTCTTTCTTCGTTTTTTCTCTTCTTCTTGTAGATAGATTTGAGCATTCTTTCTCTATCTTCTTAACCCAATTAATGAAACCATCAACTAAACCCAAATCAGAGACAATATTACATTGAAATACTTTTGTTCTCCTTTAAAGCTCTTCGTACAACTCTCCCTCTCTCATTCTCTTCTTCTCTCTGTCATCCATAGAAGTTTTAATCATTCTTCTCAATTAGACAGTTACACTTCTCATGAAAAATAAGTTCAAAAAATGAATTTCAATCTACCCCTTTCATCTGAATAAAATTATGGCGCGACGATTCCCCTGTAACTAAGAAAGTATATAACAAAATGATTTGATACAACCTCAAGAAAGAACAGAGAAGGTAGAAGTCACGAACATACAATAAGGCTCCAACTGGGTAAAAATCAACCCGGTTAAGATAACCATTTTAGCAAAATTTAAAATATAAACTATAAAGGGATGGACTTTTCCTTAAACACCCTTGGTCCGTATACGGACGGTCCGCACCAGAGTTGTTCTCTCTCTATATATATATATAACAAAATCTATGATATGTTGAATTATTTTAAGCTAGCTAGAACTTTTTAGAAAAAACAAAAAACAAAAAAACTTCCCATGTAAATTTATAAACCTCAAAATATTAGTAGTCATGAATGGAAATTGGTTATTGATGTAAGTAATTAAATTAATAATAACAACAAAATAAAATTTGATGCATCTAAATGATTAAAAATGAAAAGAAAAAAAGGAACAAGTTGTTGAATTTTTAAAACCATTATGTGTGAATGATGAACACACCAACAATACAGCTGAAACTAATCAACCTAGCTAGCTACTTGCAGGAGGCTGCTAGTCAATGATTATTTAACTTTTTTAAATCAAAATTTAAAAATAAAATAAAATTATAAGTATCAATTTTCCGATCTGATCGAATCCCCAAAAAACTTGCAATTGGTGTGATGTAGTATATTTTTTTGATTAAATACAAGAATAAGCATAAACTTTGTACACAAGAACACACATATGCATGCATCATTTCCATGGTGAAGTGTTAAATTGCTGTAAACGTGAACGTGGTGCACTATACCACGTGTTTCATTGAAGGAGTGACCAACGTGGGTGGGTATTGGGTAAGCAGCTACCAAATCTACTAGAACTTGTGTACAGTTTTTTCTCTTTTAATTTGTTATTTTTATTTTGTTTATAATTTTCCTGTTTTTTCTTTTCTAACAACCACCTCCCAACCATCTACTCTTCACACTCTTTGAATGCTATTTCCCTCTTTTAAATATAAATTCCATTCACTTTTCTTCTTTCATTTCTCAAACACCACCTTTTTTCTCTTTCAAGTTTCAACTCTCTCTCTCTCTCTCTCTCTCTCTCTCTCTCATGGCACCAGCTATGCTTGAGACCTCAAAGAAGGTCTGTGTGATGGATGCTTCAGGTTATCTAGGCTCAAGTCTTGTTGACAAACTCATTCAAAGAGGTTACACTGTTCATGCTGCTATTCAAGATCATGGTTAGTCTGAGTCTGTCTAGCTACAAAAATAAATAAAAAACCTCAGTTCCTTGAATTCTTCTTTCTAATTAATCAAATTATCTTTTTTAATCCTCATTTTTCAATATTTAATTTCCTTTTTAATTAGGTGATTTGCTGGACTTTAAAGGACGACTAAGTTGTGATAAGATAAATTTGAGAATTTTTCAAGCAGACCCATTAGATTACCATAGTATCATTGATGCTTTGAAGGGTTGTTCAGCTTTGTTCTACTCATTTGAACCTTCTCGAGATCAACCCATCATCAAAGATGTAAGTATCATTTATTTATACACTAATCTCTAGCTAGCTAATTTGACCATTGTTCTGCTAAATTCGGATTTCATTTTTTCCCATTTCGTGGAAATCAAGAAAAATAATGAATCATTGCATCAAAAGCTGGCCACGTGGACATGAGATTGGTCATTGGTTCCGGGTAAAAATGTGTGTGTGGGGCCAGTGGTAAATATATAGGGGTTATTTTAGGTATTAATGAAAATTATCTTTGGCAGGAATATTTGGCTGATGAAGAAGTAAGAGCAGCACATAACGTGTTGGAAGCGTGCGCACAAACCGACACAATTGAAAAGGTCGTTTTCACGTCATCGGTAACGGCTGTTATTTGGAGCGAAGATTGTCAGTCAATTAAGAATGTTGATTTTGATGAGAGATGCTGGAGTGACGTTAATTTCTGCAGAAAATTCAAGGTAGTTTGTCTATATTACCCCTTTATAATTGCTTTTTCACTGCCCACTTCAATGGGTATTCTTGTCAATAACAACAACACTTTCCATAGTTTGGTATTATGAAATATGAATTACTAGGTGTTGCTTGCAAATTCAAAGTAATTTAATTTAGAACTAATGGTCAAATTAATAACCCCTCTTAATTGTTTGGTATGAAATTGGTTGCGAAAAGTTCTTTCTTGATTTTGGTTGAAATAGAAAAAAAATATTGCATGAAAAAAAGGACAACACTAGAACATATTGTCGGCAAGTTATGCATGAAACAATTTTTTTTTTTTTTTTATCTTTTGCATGAAAATGACAAAATGTTGATCAAGTGGTATATTTTGTTTATGATGACAGCTATGGCATGCAGTATCCAAAACACTAGCAGAGAAGACAGCGTGGGCCTTAGCAATGGACAGAGGAGTTCAAATGGTTTCAATTAATGCTGGTTTATTTGTAAGCCCAGATCTTTCAATCAAAAACCCATATTTAAAAGGAGCGGCTGAGATGTATCAAAATGGGGTTTTAGTGACCGTGGATCTTAAACATTTAGTAGAGGCCCACATTTGTGTATTTGAAGATGTATCTACTTATGGACGTTATCTTTGCTTTAACAATATCATTAATCATCCTGATGATGCTGTTGAGTTTGCTCAGATGTTAACCCCACAATCAACTACTTCATCTTTACCACAAAGGTAGATATATATATATATATATTTTTTTTTTTGGGTATATGAACTTGTTTTATACAAGATTGATTGATTGAATTTTGTTTTTTATTATGATTTCAGCATTGGAGATACAAGAATTTCTCAACAGAGAATTACTTGCCAGAAATTGGAGAAAGTGATGGTGGACTTTTAGAGCTAAAAGAGAATTGTGGCTGGTGGGAGAAGTGTACACATCTTCATCAAGAAAGAAGAGAAAGAAGATTATAGAGAATACCACTTGTCCATAAGTCAAGTACTTGTGCGTATTTAATGTAAATGAATGCATATGAGTGTAAACATGTGAGTTTGACGCGTTGCATGCATGTTGTTGTAAGTCAACATAGTAACAGGTGGCAAAATAGGTGAAAGTTGGAGTACGAGAGAAGAAGACCATGGAAGATCATTAATGTTAAGAGGAGGTTTACAACAGCAAAATACAGCTGTGGCCTGTGGGTGGAAGATGAACTTAGTCGTAGAGTTTAAAGTGTTGGGTGTTTACAAATTAAAAGATTAACAATGAAATATAGTTTTTTCTAAGTTTTTTTTTTTCTGATAAAATAGTGCTTAATGTATGTGTATTGGATTATTGTTAATGCCCCACACTTATAGTAGTGACTAGTGAGATTACAAAATGGCATTTTACAAACTACTCCATTAAATTAAATTATGCAGCCTATAAAATGACTAGAATGTCCTTGACAGATATCAATCCGTCATTAAATATGGGATTATTGGTGAAAGCATAGGTGAAAATATCAGTAAAGGGCGGATATCCGATCCTCAAAAAAACGGAAAATTCCGCGGATATTCGCGAATATTCGCGAAAAATTCGGCAAATTGGGAGGTTTTCTGCACTTTCCGTGATTTTTTGAATTTTTCGATATATAAACATATAATTAAAAGAAAAACATACATTACAAATTAAACACACGACAAATCATACAAGGAAGCTAAGACGGAAGTATTACACAAGATAGTTTTACTCATACGTGAAAAAATCGTAAATATCGGGCGGATATTCATAGAAATTTTATATGTTTACAATACAAGAACTAAACACAAACAACCTCATTACAACTCAACCCATAGTTTTATTTTAATAATCAAAATAAAAGACATGCTAACCCCAGAATGATAGACGCCCTTTGTCAAACCGATGAGCTTCGAGTCGCATACGTGTGGGGACGAACTCAGTACAATAATATTCCCATGACATTGTTTGCTCGTACGACCTTGGATACCAATTATTCATTACACAAAAACAAACCTTGGATACAAACAGTATACTGGTTTGCCAAAAGTGAGAGAGAACTTCACTTTGGCATAGGCGTGCTTTTTTTTCGTTTCTTTCTGATATATTGCTCTTGGAGGGCCATCAAGTTCGTCGCGAAAGTTTCCAAACGTCTAGGGCCTTTTGGACCTTTTTTTGATAATCTCATCGAAAATTATACTTCGGGGGGATTAAAAATAAATGTGTTAATTTTAAAATTGAAAATTTCCAAAATTTCGATAAATATCGGTTTTTGCCGATTTATGCCGCGAATATCTGATTTATGCCGACCGGCATGGGGTGTTTTAATATCCGAATATATTCCGTGTGCCGTACCGTGCCGATCTCTGGAAAAACGGAAAATATCGCGAATATCCGCCCGGCACGCACGATATTTTCACCTATGAATTTCACTTGCACAGAAGTGACTCCTCAAGGCTCAAGCTGAGTACTACACAATGAGTAAACGATGACTACAAGAGCCAATCACTGAACTGAAGGAACACATCAAGGGTCTTGTTGGAACGGTTATTGGGCACTGGTTGTGTTAATTTACATCACAATATGTTCACAAGGAGAAAGAAGGCTACCAATGTACTTAATAGACAGGTCCATTGACAAAATTTCCCTTTCACTAGATCAGGAATGAAAAAAAAAATTAATACCTAATGACTAATCAAAACCACGCAACAATAACAAAAAAGCCAATATTATATTACAGCCAAAGATTATATGGCATATAATGCACACTATTACCATTACAATGGTCATTTCCCATTCATCTCTTCATTCTATCTGATGCACTTTAAGCTGAGCTGAAAAGGGTTACTTTAGTACAATAAATTCAGTTTTAGGCATCATTCCAATCTAGCTCAAAGCATGAGCTACAGAATCAGTTGATTGATAGATAGCTAAAGCAAAAAAGTTTAGTTAAACTTGCAGGTTAATTGGACCTCTGTGATATATTCTCACATAATCTCTGTGATCTACAACTACAGCTCAATTAACCACAGCAGAGAAGAAACCCCTCTTCCCAATTCCTTTCAAATTTGTTGCAGACCAACCATGGCCCAACCTGTAGGTCTCAACCTGTCATGACATTAATAAGTTTCGTAACCAGGATATCATAAAAGATTAGAATTAATATATATACACATAGCGAATCAAAATTCATGATGGTTATATACCGATTCCATGATGTCATTGTCTGCATTTTGCCCTCCAATGGCATAAATTGTCTCTCCTATGATTGGTGCAGCAAAATATCCTCTAGACTGCTTCATTTCATCACCTGCCAGCCATGTGCCCATACAAGGATCGAAAACCTCAACACTACGAACGTATTTGTTTCCATCATAACCACCCAAAGCGTATCTGCATTAGAAAGTGTCCATCACATAATGCCCTAGGATGTCTCAAAGACTGGAGATCCAAAAGACAAACACAAAAGAGTATGGTCTTGAAATTTTCAGCTGGGCACATGTATTTCCATGAGTACTGTATAATTGTATCATAGATTACCAAGCAACTTCCTCTACAGATAAAGAGCAAGATATATTAATAGTCTTGTATGATCAATATATATGGTAATGATTCTCAATATTTATAAAGTGCAGCATGAGTTCAAAACTAAGGATAACATTTTAGAAATAAGAGTACCAAATACCTAATCTTAGCATGATTATGTAGCCTCCATGACAAGGAAAGAATCAGGCGATTGATTTATGCAATATGACACACATAAAAAATTTTGACTAGTCAAATCTGTAAAGGAAAAACAACATGAACTTACAGTTTTCCTTTAAGAACAGTCAAGGCATGACTTCCCCTGCCTGAGTTCATACTTTGAAGCTTGGACCAGGAAGCTTCCCTAGGATCAAACCGTTCAGCTGATCTGCCATAGAACAAGAGTTCGGTTAAAGCTAAGGGACAGATTCCCCAAAATGGCAAAATGGCATTTAGCCATGTATCAAATAATTTACGATTACAAACAAGTTAATACACAGGGGGAAGCTATGACTATAGTTTCGCACCTTTTCTCGTTGTACCGATCGTTTTTCATTTTCTTTCTTCTCTAAGTATAATCTATTAGTATTTACTATTTAACATCGTTATTCACCATTTAAGTGAGCAGAAGCTTGCTTTCCAACCCACATATCAAAGACAACATCTGTCTTAACCATTTGTTTCTATAAATGGCATCATGTAATTTACTGTAACCCGAGCAAACATGGTCTGCATCCCCTTCATCCGGGAATACATAGGTAAGACAACAAAATCTTCCTTTTCGCTCCTCCAACTTGAAGTTGAAATGCCTAAAATGAAAACAGAAGACAACACACTTTTGTTTTACTCCCAGATGTGTTAAGTCCTTTTGCCAAATGTTTTCTTTTCCCATTACATGATCCTTATATAGTTTGTGACAAATATGGCTAGGACAGTGAACCCCAAATCACATAGAAGATAGCATTTTATTCATGGTGAGCCATGTTGCGAACTGTTTGGTAGTTTTGACTTATCTTACATTTTTAGATGTCTAAGGCACAAAAAGAAGGGGAAAGTGTGCTTGGCACCCATTTTAGGTATAACTACAAACAAGGAATATGCATACTGTTGGCATTGATAATTAGCATTAAATGTCATCATGCAGTTGTGGCCAATTCTTCGTCTTCTAATATGCAGTGACATTTCTATGAATACAACCATTCAGAATGAAAAACCAAAATATGATTTGCACACATGAAAATGGAGAGAAAGACGACACTGATCTTTTCAGTCTTTCTTGATCCTTTTCCCTCATATTTGAAAATGGCAAAAAAATTAATCCACAAGTCAATTCTCGGAGAGCAAAAATATGCTCAACAAAGCTTGTTGAGATACTCCAAAGAATATCCATGAACAAAAGGAAAACTTAGAAATCTAGAGTTATTTCTGATGCCAAAGACAAGTTCAATAGAAATTTTAAAGGCACATGGACTCATGGAGTTGTAGGTTTGATGTGGCATCACTGTCCATGGAGCAAGCCATGCAAATTATGCTGTGTGTTTCCTATATTTTCGAAAGGGTAAAATTAGATAAAATTAAATTCCTGAAAAGTAAAAGAAGTATATACATTATATAGGAGCACAATTGGCATGAGAACATATACGCACAAATTCATCTGAACAATGAAAATTCCATAAAATGGAGATTGCAAAGTGTCAAAATGAGCCAAGTCTAACAGTTATAACCATTATAAAAATATAAAATAATTGGAATAATATGAAGCATCAATTTTTATGAGACAGCTATTGTTATTAGTTTTAAAAAAACGTACATGAGAAAATTATTGTAACCCTTGTAAGCCTTTTAGTACTTAGTAGAGAAGGTTTTGATACTTCAGGTGATTATTCTTCCTAAACATAAACCACCTTGGCATTGGGCAGAAAAATAAATCACATACTTTAAATAATTCCTTCCGTCATATCCGCCAGCAACATAAAGCACACCATCAAGCTCCACTAAGGCAGAAGCAAAACGCTGCAGAAGAAGAAGAAGAGCATCTCAATGTATTTAAGATCAATACGAAATTAGTCTAATTTGTTGCTTTTTGGAAAGGAAACAAATTTGGTATCATGTAAAAGATAGAATCGAGCAGATTATCTGGTTGACGACATTCTGAAGTTTTAAACAGATTCTATCCAAGGGACATGAATTATTACAAAAACTGTAAGAGATCATCTTTTGATATTAGGCCTCTCACAACTGGAAGACTTTGAATATATGTAACACTAGTAACAAATATCAACATCAGAATACTTTATTAGTAGAATCAGAATACAATATTGCAGGAGGCAATTCATATAACCTTTCTTCAGCAATTAAAGCCAACGAATAAGCATAAATTATTAGCAGCATAAGAGCCATCATGCACTAATGAATTATACTTTTCAGTTCCAAGGACCAGCAATTACTAGAAAATTTCTATTTCCGTCGTAAATACTGGAGCAGTAAAAAAAACTTCATTATTACACCAGTATACATAGAGAAGAATGAACCTATGCCATGGCTCTTTGGCAAGTTCAATCTTCGCAAGCGAAATGCTGGTAGGTGATATAATGACAAATAAATCTAGAAAAGATGTAGGTGTACAAGGCACAAAAAAAAAATGAATTAACAAAGGACCAAGACGTTTCATGATCTTCTGACATAAGAAAGGAAGGAGTCTCTAATTTTATGCGTTCTTTTCCTTTTCCATTTCCATATCATGATCTTTCTCTATTTTGTTTTTCTTTTTCATTTCTATGCATTTCAGATTTTAAGTCTCATGTAAATCTATATGACTAAATGTGTTTCGGTATTTCTAAATAGAAGAGATATTATAGAATAGAGGAAAAGCATAAAATCCTGTCATCTATAATATGCTCATACTTTTGATATTATAAGTGACTGAAAACAGTATTTACATGAAATAAAGTTTCAGTTTGGAGTTGTATATCTTTCGTATTGTCCAACCAAAAGTCCAAACAGTGGCTAGAATATCGATATGTACACAAAACAATGTCTCTGGCGATTTATGCCAAACTAAGATTTTTTGTTTTTTTTTTTGATTGGCAAGCGGGGTTGAAGGGACCCCTACCCTTTTAAATTACGTGTGGAAACTTATATCAACAATCAACTGTTGACGTGTTTCGAACCCACAACCTCTCCACTTTTGTGAGAGGGGTGCTACCATTGAGCCACAGGCCCATTCGCAAACTAAGATATTTAGAAGCAAAGGTCAGGGTGAATCAGTGAAGTCAACGTATTATTAAAGCATTCACAATTTCACATCATTCAAAATACATGAGTGGATTGACAGAGCCCTACTATAAATTGATTGGTTCATGCATGGTTACCTGAGTTGAGATTCACATATTCGTTAACAACTATTACTTTACAAATACTATGGCATTTGTGGTTTCTCATAACTAACAATAAAATCTAACTTGAAGATCTCATTAACACAGAATCGATGAAGCATGTTGTTTTCCCCTTTCTGTTCATTAAGGGAAAGTAATTTATCTTGGACACCAGACTCAAAGACTTGTCTTCAACAGCTAATATGTTGAAGTCTGAATTAACTATTAAGTCTTCTAAACAAAAATTAACAATAAATGTAGTGAACTTAGCGCTCCAGTAGTCTTAGGTATTCATGACAAATATTCTGAGAATGATTAATCTTAAGCTTTCCTATTCTATAGATCTTCCCTAAACAATGGAATGGATTGATCTGACCCACAATCTTTCTCTTCAACGTTTGAGTAGACAATAGACACGACTCTCTTTCGCCTAGGTGGATAGTAGGAATGTAAGACAAGACTGAGTCAAGAGTCTTGGACAGAAGGGAAGGGATGGAGACAGAGCTTTTTGCCTCTCATCATTTCAGGAAAACACAGATAATTTCTTTTCAGTGTAGGAATTGAAGTAGCCCGCAATAGTTCAGAAACAAGTTCATGTACAACTACAAATTCAGATAGAGTGAGATGCAGAGGACAACTTGTTAGAATTGTACACAAAAGAAAACAAACTAGGGCATTACTTCACATTTTGACATAAGTATGTAATAGTAGTATAGTACTACATTTGATTGTATAGATAAAGTGTCATTTTCAATATCAACCATGTATTTGAAAATTTGGCGTTTACACTACCACAGCAAAGTACCGACACATCTGATAGCACATGTTGACATGATAAACCAAAACAATAATGAAAAAATACCTTTCGTAGCATCGATTGCGTCGGAATCCACCTTCCAAGCTCTGCATCAAACATTTCAACCTCCTTATAGCAGTCTACGCCATTTCCACCACCAACAGTATATATTTTGTTATTCAAAGAAGCCCCTGCTAGGCATCCTTTTCTCTTAATCAGTGGAGGGCACGAGATCCACTTGTTATTTGATGGATTGTAACATTCGACTTCACAGAAATAAGAAAGAAGAATCACTGACTTGCAATGCCTAAAAAGTATAAACAGACTACCTTGAGGTTAAAATAGAATAAATCTAATACCTGTGTCTAACCACACTTTATCAAAATCATCCCAACCACCAATATTGAAGATATGACCATTCAGTACTACCGCAGAGGCATACGACTGTGCAGAGCTCATGGGACTGAGAGATTTCAAAATGTCTGTCGAAGGCAAATAGCAATCCAATGTCGACAACCATTTGACACCATCATATCCCCCAAATATATACAAAAACTTATCAACGCCCAAACACGGTTTGTCAAATGATTTTGTCAAGAGCTTATCACTGTGTGTACCATTACATACAAAATCATTCCTTGTCGCTGGATCTTGCAAATTGGATTCCAACAACATAAAACGATGTCTCAAGTGTTGAAGCAGAATGCCCGAATCAGCCTGTCATGCCAAATTATATTAGGTCCGATGGCAATCATGAATGAAAAAGAAAAGAAATAAAGACATCACGAAATACACTTCCTGTATATACATAATTTTCTGTCAGGGGGCAAGAATGACTGTGAGCTCCTCTCATAAGAGAGAACAAGAAAGCTATTTAAGAAATGCAATAGCTATACAAATATGACATGAATATTGTGCTTTGTCTTTCTTCACGGGTATGGTGTCATACATATGATTACACTGGTCACAAATATTGATGATAACTATACCACTTGAGTAGAGTGGCCTAAGAGATATAAAAGGATAGATGTGTAGAATATGCAATGAAAATAAATATAAAACAAAGTTTAAACAGCCACAAGTTAGTTGAGCCTAGGTAATTGGAGTTGGCTCAATATGGTTGAATACAAAAAAGTGCAGAGCATAAAATCTAATTTCAAAATATGAATAAATACTAAAACCTTAAATCTATCTCTGATAGTATATTTCTTGTTTAAAATTGTGTGAAAACCACCAATTTAGAAAACTAAATTTTATGGGTAAATCTCCGAATTCACTAAGAAAAGGTGTTCTAACATATCCAAACCATGATTCATTCTAGTGCATGACCATGAGGATCAAAAGGGATCTTAGAACGCTAACTAATATAAGGAGATGCATGACAGCTAAAATATGCAGTATCATTTCAGGTCGCCTAGTTTTACATGAAGACAACCACAGCCTTTTGAAGTTCGAGGAACAATTTCAGAATACAAAGTTGATCCAATAGTATAAATATTGAATGTGCTTGAGGTTCATAAAACTCTCAGACAAGTCAACTTTCAACAATACTATATAAAGAGCTGAAAAGAATATCTTTGCAAATTAAACCTATAATTAAGGTTCCAGCACCAGAAAGCTCTCTAACATTAGCAATAAAGAAATGCAGAAGTTGACAAGATAGTTTAATATGTTCAGCAAAATACCAGCCTTTTCTCCATCGCACTGGTCTTTTGATGTTGCTCCATTGAAAAAGTTTTAACCTCTTTCAGTTCCTGCCTCAACTACATAATAACATAAAAGACAATTAGCTAGAACCACAGAGATCAATGAACAAGTATGGTATAAGCAATTTTAAGTATAATGACCCGTTAGTTACCTGATATATAACAGCTTTAATGTCAGATGAGTTGATTAAGAAATCTCCACACTTCTCAGACATTGGAGGTGATGCAGGAGAATGGTTATCCTCCAAATAGCAATCCTCCGTCCCAAAAGATTCAAAAGCATCGTCGGTTTGATCCTCTGAATTTGAGTTGTCCCTGTTAAGAGTTAATTGCATCAGCTTCCAGCAAAAACATGCCTACAAAACGTTGATGAGTTATTGTAGATATTTCATACCTGTCTGATGTTAACGGTGTTATAGGAGGATTTTCAATTTCCAAATGCGAGTTGTCCAGCCCACAAGGAACAGACGAATCATGTGTGTATTCCATTGAACTCGAATCTTCCCTGTCAAAGCCAATTGTCTTAGATAACATTAGAAGTATCCCTCCAACCTTAATTACCTAAAATTACATAGGTTTATTCACTTGATTGTCAGATGAGTTGATGTGGACATCTTCATACCTCTCAGCTGAATGTGCTGCAGGGTAACATGCATCCTTCAAACACCATTTATCTGTCTCGCAAGAAACAACATTTGCGCTTTTGTGTGTCATTTGGTTTGAATTTTCTCTGCCAAAAGTTCCCCTTTCTTTTTCACAATAAATGTCCTCTTCATCTTGAAGTCCCTCCTTTTCTGTTTGGTTTTTGAAGATCTGTTGTTCTTCTTCCCAACCAAAGGCATCACCTGAAGGGACTATCTTTTCCTCCCAAGAAGGCCATGTTTGTTCCTTCCAACAAGGAGTAATGTCTGAAGGCCATGTCTTTTTCTCGCAACAAAAATTGTCTCCAGTAGGGCCAGATTCCAAATTTGACCCATTAAAACAAACTATGTCCTTTTCCTCCCAGTTGGCTTCTAAAACCAATGGCTTACCTTCTCTTTCACTTTTTGCATCAAAATCAGATTTAAACAGGGATGCCCATGAGGGTGGTAACTCAGATGTAGGTCCAGATAGAGAGTTGAAATGTTTCGAACAGGATTCCTCTGTAGCTGATGTATTCAAATATTCATCTTCATGGCTTACGAAATTGGGAACAACTCCATATTGAAAACTTCGTGTAGGTGAGTAATAGGTGAATGTAGTGGAGGAGGTAGTTGAAGGTGATGATTCAAATAGAGAAATCAGTTCACCAGTTTGTGTGTGGTCAAGTTCAAATCGGAAATATTTTTGGTCGGAGTAGTTCGCATGTAGAACCTTTTTGTAATGCTCCTCCGACAAGAATTTACACTGCTTCCGAATGCGAACGCGAACCTTGGCAAAGTTAACATCATAAAATGAGAAACTTATTGCTTCATTGGACAGTACTCACTAAAGAAGGTGGGAAAAGTAGGATACAGTACCTGTGCAGGATATTGCGTTTGATCAGATCCATTTGTAGTCCATCCATATGGATTTATATTCATCTTGCCATGGCCAGCGGCCTCATAAATGCCATGCAAATTCCGGTCACTATAATTGAATAAAAATAGAGGCAACCCTGGCTCAATATTTCTAATGTATGAAAAATGTGGAGCTGGCAAACCTGCAAAAGGTAACAAAGATTTTATGAAACATTTGAGCTAAAACTACACACAAGTCCTACATAAATAGAGCAAAGAACACTCCCCATTTTCAGGATAAATATACTTTAATCTAGGCTCAAAATTAATCTTTTTATGGCTAGACAAATATTAATACCAATATATGTCAAATTATAAGATGGTATATGATGTATATGCATAAAGATAGCATGTGCAAGGCACATGCCTCATAGTTCCTGCAGATTCCTATATGGATTAGAACATCCCTAGTAGTAGTTTCTATTTACTTAGCTTTCTAGTTTAGTTAGGATTAGGTTTAGGCTATTATAAATAGGGGATTGCAAACCTTATTGAGGAGGTTAGATTGAAGATTTGTTTATGTCTTGAGACATTAAATTCGTCTTTGTGAAGAACCCTAGTTTTTGGGTGTTCAAACCATTTATTTAATTGGTGTTCTTATTATTGTTTGCTTCCGCCGATAATAGTACATCAAAATTGGTATCAAGAGCTTGTTTTTTTTGGGTTTAGAAGATAAAAACCTGATTTTTATTACAAGAGCCGCGTTCATGTTGGTGATTTGAAGATGGGTTATCGTAGAAGAGGTCAAAGAGAATTTTCGTCGCCGCCGGATCGCTGGAGTTTACATGAATCGAAGCGTTATACCGATTCTGAATATAAAGCTCCCAACTTTGATCCTAGCCGCCGCTTTCCTCTTTCTAGAAGGTATGAACCTCCCTCTTCCTCTCGTTCCCCTTCTCCCCCACGCAGGCAACGTCATAGTTATTATGACAATGGATATTATTCCCACCACCAGCAGGACACGCACCCTCCTCGATGTGGTTTTCAGCAACAATATGTTGCTTATGGTGCTAAATATTCCCATGGAAACCGTCCAAAGACTTATGATCACAATGGTCTTCGTAGTCGCAATTCTAAGGTTACTCCGTATGGAGAATACCCACACTATATTGAATCTGAAATCGATTCTAAGAGCGATGTCTCCATGACGTCACCAAGCATACAAAAAGATTTGAGGGAACTTTTAAATTGCTTTACTAAATTAAAAAGTCAATTTGCGTCTTTTAAGGAAGAATTTGTTGAAGAAGAGAAACGACTTGACAAAGAAGCGGAGATTAATTTCTTACTCAACATGTTTGAAGAAGAAAAATACGTCACTCGTACTCGAATTGGTGGTTTACAAAGTTACAATCTTGTTGATTTCTTTTCCGTTTTTGGTGATGATAGTGATGATACATCTAGTTTTGTGTCTCTTGAGTTAGAAGTTGCATGTGTGGATCAAGTAGAAGATTCGATTGAAAAATCTGCAAGGAAGATAAATAAGAAGTTCTATTTGTTGCCCAAGCAAGGAAACCTGGTTGTTGTCCATGACAATGGTAAAGAGGATGAACGTTCTCGGAATTTCGCTCATCACTCCCATGAATCGATGAATTCCATTGATTCCGACCGACAAATTGATGATTTTTATCATCTCCACAAATTCCGTCCCATAAAAGTAATTGGTAATTTGTTTGGTGGTTATGTTGATCCTTATCTATTCCAAGATGAGAATGGATTTTCTCCATGGAGGGACAAACACCTTCAATTCTTATTTCTTGACATGCGGCTATATTGTTCCAATCAATTGGGTTGTCCTAATGATGCACCTATGACATTAATGCCCATCATTCTTTCTGCGAGCAACTATCTGGGGAAGATTCATGGCCGGATTTTCTGCACCAACGTAAGGTTGAGGTTGATGTACAAGAGTCGTTTTGAACTTTGGAGGATGTTAGTACACAAACTCGAGGACGAGTTTTTTTCAAGTTGGGGGGATTTGATGTATATGCATAAAGATAGCATGTGCAAGGCACATGCCTCATAGTTCCTGCAGATTCCTATATGGATTAGAACATCCCTAGTAGTAGTTTCTATTTACTTAGCTTTCTAGTTTAGTTAGGATTAGGTTTAGGCTATTATAAATAGGGGATTGCAAACCTTATTGAGGAGGTTAGATTGAAGATTTGTTTATGCCTTGAGACATTAAATTCGTTTTTGTGAAGAACCCTAGTTTTTGGGTGTTCAAACCATTTATTTAATTGGTGTTCTTATTATTGTTTGCTTCCGCCGATAATAGTACATCAGTATAGCTGTATAGACAAAACAATGAGCCCAATATATATATTAAAAAAATGCCATTAGATTTCATCAAAATATTATAATGCGTTCAATTTGGTACCTTTTTGATATATCATTCAAAGATTTTCAATTAACAATATGAAATTTATTTAGAAGAATTTCCAGTCAAGGCCTCAAAATTACTCGAGGTGCACGTAAGCTGGCCCTGCCCCCGTTACCAAAAAAAGAAAATATAATACCAGTACGTATATAAAATGAACTACAAATATTAAATTTCGTGAGTATATCAAGGCCTTCCAGATAACTTTTGTTATGTTTCTCCACTTTTCTCCATTCTCAAGAAAACAAAATCATGTTTAAAATAACCAAAATTTGATATAGATGAGAAGGAACAAATTAAACTTATGACATGTACGCAACACAAGCGTACGCTTGCTAAATAATTATGATGTATGTAAATTCATTTGCACGCCTACTCCTTTTGTAGTATCTCATGAGTCATACCTCTGCTTTGCCCCAGCTTCCCATTCCTTCCCCCATGCTTATCCATCCTTCCATATTTTTCCTTTTAATATCATAACAGGACCAAACCTTTTTTCCCTCTAACAATCTCGTCATTTGGTTTCCACCATGCAGACTGAAAATTTTATTGATATTATCCAAAATCTCTCTTTCTGAGTTTCAACAGACAACTTTGAGAACCGCTTATTGTGAAGTCAGAGGTGAGCTTAACTCTTCCACACCAAAAGAATTTTGATTCATACTCAATTTTAGGCCAAGTTGTCCCAACAATCTTAAAATTTGGAAAACTAAAATTAAATGGCATTGCTAGTAACAGGAAAAGGTTTGGGAGTATTAATTATATTCCAGTTTAGTAATTTCACACAACTTCAACAACTTCTTATCCTTGTTTTACAACTTGTTATTATTGTTTGATATCAATTGAAAAATCTTCAAAAATTGTTTGCAAGAGTAAAATTTTTATCAAAGGCAGATTTGTAAATAAATTGAAATGATTAAAAAGTCGTTTAATATATAAAATTACAATATTACCCGTACATAATGATTTGGTTACTCTATTGACTTATTGTCTTACAAGTATCCTCTCTCTCAACCCTCCCTCCATCAATAACCAACGTTTCACTCAAGAAAACCTCAACCCTATTTTATCTTATGTTTATGTTTTGATGTTTCAGACTTGAAAGTCTTCTTTCCATTTAACAAAAAATTGCATTTCCTACTATTGACAACAAACTTTTGTTTATTAAAAACTGATAGAGGTTTTATGTCTTGTGGGGTTGATTTGTGCTATCTCTATGGCGGAAGCCTTCTCAGATTACATATGTTCAACACCACCATTAATAGGAGCACATTGGTATTCTTTATTAAAAAAATATGATAATAGTTTAATTTTTAGATGCAAACAGATTGCATGGGCTTTAAATTTGTGGGATTTGCTCTAAATCTCAGTGATATACATGGATTTCTTTGCTTCCTCAACAGAAACCTGAAGGCCAATTCCTAACAAACCTATTTAATGGTCTCCCTGAACTACCTTCCAGAAGTAAAACACTCAAACGTAAAATTTCAGTTTTGGGGGGAAATGGAAAAATCAGGATTAACCAGAAGTTCCTTTCCGTACACAACACACCAGTTCTTCTTCAGTTATTTCAAAATTTACAGTTTTAAAAGAAAGTCTCTCTTTTATTTTTGTAGCTTTTGTCTAAAGTAACTTTAAGGAGAGCACTAACAACCAGATCCCATTACTGTATATATGAGTTTCGAAGGTGACAATACTGATGATTGGTGACAACATCACAACAGGGATAACATCATTAAATTATGTATGAACTACGAAGTGTACTAAATATTTTCTAAATTCTGTTTCTTATGTTATTCAAAATAGAGATTAATAATTCCAATTGTTTTGAATGTCAATTTCAACATGATATATGATATATGGTAAATAGAAACAGCTGTATAGATTGTGAATTCAATAACTATAACAAAACAAATACCTAGCACGCAGGCTAGCAGAATAATACATGTGAACTTAATATATCATACGATACGACACCAAATATAATACGTGTGAGCAGTAGATCTAATTCAAACAAAATGCTTCATGATATACGATAATATCCAGTTTAAGCATTATATTATTTGCCTCTCCATGTCTGTGACACTCCGAATGCCAACCAGTATAACTGCAGATCATGGATATTTTCCCCTGTTCATATGTTGATGTTTCCAACTACAGTATGCATGAGCTAAGTTTAATTGAATGCTGCAGATTCTTTCTTTTTATATATATGTTAAATAGATTGAGAAGCACTAAATATGATCCAGGTACTGTATCTACATACGAGGGTGAGAGGTAAAATACTAACCAAAAACCAAGTTGGAGAAACACTCTTTGATAGTGTAGTGTGTACACCCAAAGATGACACCACCAAGTCGTGCTTTACTCAGATTTCTTGCAGAAATACTACCAAGGTAGTTTTTAGTTCCATCATCAAAAGTATATGTCTCCATCTTTCTTCCAGCTCCCATTCTGTAAAACCAAGAGACATGAAAACAATAAAGTCATATTACTCTTCACTAGTATTATTACTATTAGGTCCACTCACTCCAACACTAGAACAAACACTAGAAATACATAAATTATTGCTGAAATGTAGTATGATTTAAACAAAGAAATTTGCACTAATAACACTTGAAAACATAATGTGAATGTGATGAAACCCTAGGTAAAGTAGAACTTCAAACCCTAGATAGAATCCATCTTGTTGCAGGTAATAAAAAAAACAAAAAAAAAAACACCTAGAGCTAGCTAGATGGATGAACCGTGAACGAAAAGGAGAAAAATCATAAACAGACATACTGGTCTATTGAATCGAAATAAGTGGAATCTAACAAAGAAATAGATCGATTAACATTTACAATAACGTGAACTGAGAAAAATGCCTAATCTAAGATGAAGAGAGAAAGTTAAGTATAATAAGTACAACAAATGAGAAAAAAAAAAAAGAAACAGAGGAAATAGATGAAAGAGAATGTAGAGATTGAACTATTAAAAGTAAAAGGAGTTGACCTGAAGAAGTAGTAGAAGAAGACAATGATGAAGTGATGATCGGAAACTAGATCCTCCGATCAAAGTAATCGGAGATGAAATACGACTTTTTTGGATTAGGTGAAGTTGCAGAGCTGAAATTAAAGAAGAGAGAAGAAGAAAGAAGTAGTGTCTTCAGTCTTCAGTTCTTCACTCAGAGAGAGAAAAGGAAGAGAGAGAAAGGTTAGAAGCAAGTAGGCAGGCAGGCAGGCATGCGGTAAGCGTTGATACATTACCGGAAATGGTACCAAGAGCGCCAAAGTGGAACATAGCCGTACTACTACTATCCATGTTTTCTTCATTTCTTTATCATTATTATTGTTGTAATAGAATGAGATCCAGTGCTCCGTTACTAAATTTTATATAGTGTATTGAGCTATTGACCATGCTATTGTATTCATTGTAACAAATTAACAAGATTATCAGATTACATTTAACCCCTCTCAAAGTTGATAATATCCAGTGTTCATTATTATGAATGTTGCAATATTCGAAATTTTTAAATATCAGATATACAACAATAAAATGGTATCGAATTTTTCATGAGATCAGATTTTGTGATATTGTAATAGCTCAATATCTGATCGCCACCAGATTGCGGGTGTGTTTGATTGGTGGGAATAATTACTCGTGGGAATTTTTATAGTTAAAAATATTTTCACATAAAATAATTCCCACTAATAGGTTGTTTGATTGGACATAAAAAATGGGGGAAAATTTTATGTGGAAAAGATTTTGGCTGTTTGATTAGGCAAAAAAAATATTCCCCAACAGCTCAGGGAAATTCTTTTAAGGGTGGGTCAAGGAAAGATTGGTGAGAAATATTTTTATCATGGAATTTTTACACGACCCAACTTTACCAATCAAACAAGCATCTGGGAATTTTGGGGGTAATGTTTGATTTGGGAATTTTTCCCACGACTAATCAAACAGACCCCATCTTTGTTTTGTTTTTCCTAAATAGGGACAAAATTATAGTTCAAAATGGACTATACATCAGATGACAAGTTGAGGCTAATGGTAGGTTAAAGCTGACTATGAGTAATATGAATGGGATATGGAGTCGATTTCATGAGCAACCAAAACCTATACACCCTGTACTATTATTGCAGGCAACTTCAGTTCTACCAGAAATGCAATGATCTCAAAAAAAATTTCAAATGGGATATCTCAAATTTCGACTTTCAAATGGGGTATCTCAAATTTCGACTTTCAAATGGGGGTATGTCCAAAAATCTCTTTTTCTTTTGCATAACCTTGTTTTCCACTACCCTAATTGTTCTTGTTTTCCACTACCCTAATTGTCTCAAACCACATTTTTATTTAGAGTACTTTGTGCCTCATTCATAAGTTGAACTCTTTGACGTCTGCATGTCTTAGTAATAATAACAGGAGAAAGGAGGAAATAGTAGAAAAAGAAAAGAGGAGAAATCCCTCCATTATTTTCTCGCATTCTGTTCTTTCCCATAGTTACATTTTCCTTGTTAAGGTGAGACAGAGTTGAAAGGTGGCTTGCATCTGTTTGTTCTGAACCTTTTCCCTGTTGAGGTAAAGGTAGCTGGAACCGTGGAAGGTTGATTCAAGATCACTTCTCATTCCCACAATTTAATAACAGACATATTAAAGCACTACCAGGAACTCAGGAAATAACCCTAAAGTGATATAAGCCCAAAGGCAAGATGTGTAGATGCTAATGCAAAATATTGAAGGGGTTTAATTATTTCTGTCACCATTTGTATAGTGACTGACTGACCCAGGGGGAAAGGACCACTTCAATGTCTGATCAGTAAACTCTGTGATGCTTGGGAAAGTTCCTAGAAAGTACAAGGCAGTAATAGTACCATCCCAAGGAGAATTTGCACATACTAATATCTTATGCTGTAGCAAAGTGCAAGTCTCCGCCAGTTAAATTATGGCTTGAAATATAACACAGAGAGCAACCAAATCATCTAACAGATGCTTCAATCAAAATTGAATATAAGAGTTAAACACAGCAGAATGAGCTGCCTCATCATCACACAAATGTCCCACGAAACTAAATCACTAGCACAACCCCTGTAATTTTCACTTTGGGGAGTTTCAATACTAAAAGAATCTTTTTTTTTAGTGTTTTATTTACGGTGCCACACTTTCAAGCAAACCTTTGTTGCAAGGAGCTCAATCATCCTTTACAATCCAATTTCCATCAAAGAAATATGGAAGGTGCCTGTGTTCCAGCTTCCAGGGCCAAATTCTTGCAGGCTAAATAGTAGCAAGAAAGTTCATGAAACCCTGCACCTCTGTTCCTTATCGTATTTTGACCCGACATAAAGCCTATCAATTCAATCAACGTCTTTAAAAGAAACAGAAAAAAAGCAGAAAGTTCTTGAAAAAGATATGTCGTGATCTAATGAGCACAAAGAGACACCTTCAGACCTAAAGCTAAGAAATTATAAAGAAATGCAGAGTTGCCGTCTTATTTTCAAGTAGAACATCTAAACTATGACCAAGTTATGTAAAGAGGACACTTGCAATCTTCTTTTAGAGGATTTGAAAATTAGAGTATTTTATTCATCAAAAAATAAAGTACTCCTAAAAAATAAAAATAAAATTCAGTATTTGTATGCTATTGCTAAAGGTTGTATAGTCAACTCTTAAGTTTTTTTATCTCCAAGAGGTGGTTCAGAAAGGATCTGAGATAAAGCATAGTGCATAATATGCTTATTTAAGACTAGCCAAGAAGGAGAAGTCATTCTAAAATGGTACCAAAGTTCACCCACTTCTATCAATTGATGCTCCCCATGTCAAAAGTCTACTTGCCTTGGCAAAAACACAATATTCGACATGTGAAAGTATAGCTAGCATGTTCGCGCTTCTCGGGCAACGAATTGAAAGAGAAAGAGAGCATCACCTTCAAAATTGGAACAGATATGCAACTAAGGGAAGCATCCAACTACACAAGCATGCAGTAAAGCTTCAAAAACTTGAAAACAGTAATTTCTTTCTTTTCCTTGGTTCCCAACATGTCTTAATCACATGTGTTTCACCAAATCTAACGTATGTTCCTAACCTCAAGATGTTGACTATCAACATAAACAGTCCCTCACATTTCGCATTCCTTCTCAGTTATGTAATCATGACTTCTGAGATGGGCAATGATGACCATCCAAATGAATTTCACTGGAACTATATTAAAACGTGATCCTCAAGGCAGCATCAAGCGTGTTCATGTGGGCTGCGCCTATTTCTTCACTGTATAATTGTTTACTCCAGTTAAGTTTGTATTATTGCTCATAATAACTAAATGAAATTATATACTGAGTTATTAACGCTTTGAAATGACAAAAGAAAAGGCAGTAAAACTAAAATTTTTGCCATACCACGTTGGAAACTAAGCAATTATACAAGTAACTGCATTCAAGCCTATATCACATGTGTGGTTCTCCAGACATACAAAATCCGAGTAACTGCATTCATGCCCATATTTTGTACAGTGTGTCATAATATATAGTTTATACTGTAAGAAGGGAACCCACAACTACAAAAATAGAGTAAAGAACCATTTTTTTTGATATATGTCATACTGAACAAAATAACTGAAATGAGTATAAAGCGCAGAGGTTCAGGTTCTGATGTATCTATCATTATGGTAAATCTATTAACAAACACTGACAAATGATAGGACAAAAGAACAGCTTAAACAATATTGTTACCTCCAAATCTCCTGCACTAATGTATTCCGTGCCCAGCAAAACCATTCAGGCACTCAGGGACATAGAAATGATAGAGGACAACTTGAACTTGCGGACCTTACTAGAATTTTGGGGTTGAAATAGAACCTCTGTACTTGACCTCACTGATATTTCCTTCCAGTCAGAACTAGAAGTCCCTTCATTTCGAATATCACGAGCACGATAGAGCACTGTGAGCGTTGAACGTGCTGCATGGCGTAAATTGATTAGAGATGGGAAAGATTAATTACACTGAAATAACTAATAATCTAGATGAATGGTAAGCTTTATGCCAAAATGGGGTTTAAAGTTGTAGTATTAGAAGCTAGGTAAAAGCCATAAGATACGGCCATTGTTGTATGCTTCTATGATGTATAATGTGTTCATTAATGTCATATATGTTGCAGTCCCTCCAGGTATCTCATATTAAGTTTCATATCAATGTCGATGCTATGGAGGTACTGTGATGGTAAAGGATTTTCATCTGGTATACATGATATTTAATCTAGAAGACTGGATCATTCACCCAACAAGTAGATCACAATGAACGGAAAAACTTATTTTACAATGAATGAAACATATCCCAAAAAAAAAAAAAAAACTTATTTTACAATTCTGTATATATATATATATATATATATATAAAATCCAAATTTAATGCTAAACAGGTGACAGTGTAGTACTAATATAAACAGAAAATATACAGAATTGCTTAGAAATTACCTAAGCCAAGCATAGATGTCTTCTGGATTACCAACCGACTAACTTTCGATCTCTTAATATTTCTCAAAGCTTGAATATCTTCAGACCTTCCTTTAAAATCTACAAATTCTCCAAGCAGATTCTTATTTTCTTTAAGCTCCAACCTGCAAAATTATTGGCTAACTCAGCCCCTTTTAAAGAATCATATATATGGTGCCAGAAAAAAAATATTACTTCACAGTTCTGGTGTGTTTTATTTAACCTCTTTCAAATGGATGAAAGAGAACATGAAACATATAACATCCTCACTGTTAATACCCCTTTGGTTAATAAATTTACATTACACCCTCTGGAGAGCCTTTGTCTTATTCCTTCTATTTAGTGTTATCTAATAAATACTTTTATCAACACTTGAAAGAAATTGAAATGGGTGGAGGGTCATTAGTCAAATTAACATAGAAAGGAATTGACAAGGAAGTTACAATACAACTGAGAATTAACAGTTTACCCAACTACTACTACATGAAGGCACCCCATAAACACCAGATTATGGATAGGAATGGATACAAATCGGGTAATATTAGGGATAGAAATCCTCGAGAGGGATCTAGTCTCGGCTGGGCAATGGATCTTCTTACCCATAACATATAGTTATGCATTAAAGACGCAGGGTGCTGGCTAGACGTAACATCAGGCTTGAGGCGCATAAAGTGAGCCTAGAGTCAAGACACACTTTTAAGTGGATAGATATACAGACCCTTTTTCCCCCAAATGGTAGGTGGATTTGGAATTTGACTGCTTCCTCAACAGTATTAAAAAACTCGTTGAGTTGATTCAGACAGAGACCGTGTTGCTCAACTTAAATGATTTTTAGTTAGACTTGTCTCCTTTACTAGTTTTGCAACACTCCCCAAGTCAATCACGAAATCCGCACTAGTGAAGCTGCAGTAACTTGCAGAAGAAAATATAACATACAATGAGTTACTCTGGCAAAGAGACAAATATTGTTTTGTCGAGTCAAGACAAAAAGAGCTCTTCTTTTCTCTCGGTTTTCAATTCCCATATGGAGAAAGAAAAAAAAACACTAGGGGGATTCAACCTTGGGGTTTTTATTAGTCTTTGAAAGTTGATCAATAGAAACATTTTATGCAATATCAAACAGATTTAAGATTTATAAACACAGAACCAGTTGAAAGGCGAGGAAATTTGCTTGATCTTGGTACCGACTCTCGTATCTCTTCGAGTTGAGTATTGAAACTCTTTCACCATTGTAGAACCAGTGAATCTAAAGAGGGAAGAATGAAAGCTTTGCTTGCTTGGTTTTTAGTCCAATTGCTTGATGAACTTTTAGATTACACTCCACCATTTCAATTGTTTTTAGTATTTGTTGTTAAAGATCAGCTTCGCCCCTAATTTAGTCATCAAAGCAATATTGTTCGACTCATGATTCAACCCAAAGAAATTTTGAATGAATCGAGAGTACAACACTTTTGAGGATATAGCTCAGAGTTATTTTAGTTGTTTACTTTTTTAAATATTTATACACACCCCAAAATAAAAGAAGAAATTAACCAACCTATCCCACATTGGAGCTGTGAAAAGAACAAATTGTAGCTGTTCATGTATTGATTCCTGCATCTCTTTCTTTCCTCCACCAAATGGGTTATTAAGCCAACCAGAAAACATACTCTTTGGCTCTGGCTTTAGTTTTGTCCACTGGTCGAAGGAGATGACTTCTGATGGAAAAGGATAAACAGAACTGGAAAAAAATGAATACAACAAGAGTGACTTTCACCACAAAAATAACAAAAAATAAATCTATCTTCGCTTCTTGACAAGAAGAATAATATGAGACTGCAACATTCATTCTAGGAAGTAAGCTCAATAATTGTTTTCCAAACAGAATTGTTGCTAGTTTTTGACATTTTGTAGTTTGGGTTCTGTATTTGTTATAAATGTTTCCTTTTGGTAGCTTGCTATACACATAAACAAAGCTCTTATATCAATCTGAAAGACGACAATCTAAAAAAAAAAAAAAGCGAAAAACAATATTTACTCCTGTTTGCTAACATTGAATGTCATATAAGAAACGTGCTGTCTAAATATGTTCACTCGGTTTTAACTAGATCTAATAATCAGGTAATTACTGTTATCTACGCAATAATGAGGAGTACTAGAGTACCCTAATCCTGTCTAAGTTGATGGTAATCAAATCTTGGACTATACTTTGATAGACGATGAGTGTAGTCACACCACAATTGGATCGGGGAACCTGGCAATATGAAACCTTAATCCCATTTATTGTTCATGGTACACCCTATATGATGTATTGATTGACAATGAGGGCATTGATACCAAGATACCAGGAGCTACGTACATATGGTGGACATCACAAAAAAATATGGAAATGGGACTTGGTTATTCTGGGACTACCTATAAGATTTCTTGATGGCACACAAATGTTGGACAATAAGTGGATAGCAATAGGTGTGTTAACTCAATGTTAGCTAGACCCAGGCTCCCTCGTGTGAA
>KZ305133.1:88142-123904 GCA_002738505.1 Aquilegia coerulea | reverse complement strand
CAAATTTCCCCCCCACCCCCCCCTAAAAAAAGGGGCCCCCCCCCAATTTTTTTGAAAAAACCCCGGAAAAAAAAAAAACTCCCGAAAACAAAAGAAGATAAAATTTCTTTTTTTGGGAACGCCAATCCGGGAAAAAAACCTTTTGGGGGTTTTTGGGCTCCCCCCCCCCCCCCCCCCCCCCCCCGAGATTCCTTTTGTTGCAAGTGACTTCACGGCCAACACAAGCCCTTATCTCTGTGGTTTTTACTCTTATTACCTCCCTCTTCCTCCACCTCTGCCCCTCCTCATTCTTTTCCTCCATTATACTTCCTCTATAACCCATTTCTTGATCTTCTCCAGATATACTCATCAGCCAACTTCTCCTTTATCCTCCGAAATAAAGAGTGAGACCGATCCCCAAGTAACCATTAGAAATAATGAGCAACTTAATGGTAGCCAGGTTATCACACTCTCACCTTGTGAGTTCTTCTCCACCTTCAGCTGTATGGAAGTTAAGCTATCTCTCCACCCTTGCTCCACCCCCTTCAATCTCAGAGATGTTGCCCTTTCTAAGTGTCCAATTCTTCTTCTCCGTCTACAATCAATTCTTCTTCCACCAACCAGTATATTCACCACAAAGGATTTCCTAGCTAAATATATATCCATCCTCTGTTTACACATTTTGTTGAGTTCTTAATCTTTAATTAGCATTGTTCTTCCTCCCACGTAGATGCTTTTTCTTCATCCTCCTAAGGATGTAACACAATAAAAACTACTAACCATGATTGTTTCCCTGGTACCATACAAAACAAAAGCCCACTAAAGACTAACACCATATAACGCAGCTAAGAGAAGGTACAACCATACAACCAGGGGTCTGCATGGAAACTAAAAGATCCCTTTAGGCCACTCATCTTTTCATGTCCTTGTTGCCCAGTTAGGTAGATTATTAAAATACCCAAACTAAATTTATAATAATTTCCAATCATCTGATGTACAGAGCGTAGGATCATGTGACATTCTCAGAAGATTTACGAAAGATATGGAAAAGATACATTTTCCATTCTTATTATCAATTTAAGATTTCAATTTTAGATAATATTATGTAATTTAGTGAGGATTTTTTATATTAATTTATTTTAGCCTTTTCTACTTTTCAGACGTATATCAAGATCTGACTGGTTACTTTCCAAGTAGGATTGATAACGTTTTTTAAGTCTTACTCTCCTCAACATAACTCTGAACTAAGGATAGGGAGAAAAACAGATTCAAAATATCCCAAAAGGACATAGAAGTCAACAATTTTTGGACGAAAATACCCTTTCTAATCACAGTATGATCAGAGGTCCAATCATATATCAGATCTGATCCAATTATCAAACATATACCCCTAAACCTATGGAAGTAATTAACCCTAGTAGAAAAGTACAATTTTGGAATTTGACCAAAACTGAACATTATGATCATACGTAAAATCACAGTTTCTTGTCCTTTTGACACAGTAAAAAAAGACTGCATATCCTTTACACTAAGATTGACTAATAAGATTGTCCTGCACGCATAGAGACCATGAAAAGATTGTCCTGCAGACTTACAAGACCATTGACTCTGTCCTTCTCAAAAGTTACTTGAGGGAGAAATATATAACTGGGATTTAATAGTCAATTTTTGAGTATAGAAGCATAATATTGAACTTTGCATATTTATCACATGGTATAATTAGAACCCTTCTAAATCATCATAATTTCTACATCAGAATGCATCAAAAGTTCAATTAGTTTCAGTCAGATTGATCTTATAATTAACAATGACTCTCATTTAGTTAAACCATAACAAAAAGTCCAATATTTATAAAAGATAACAGAACACGGAACGAAGATATAAAACAGAAAAAGCCCAGTTGAAATGAACTTCTTTATAGAGAAAACAAAGCTGCAAAAACTGTGACACACACCTGGACTTTGGATTGGGAAGAACAACTTTGCCAGATATATATCCATCTGGTAAAGTAACGCCTCTTTGCTCCAAGTATGCTTCGAGAATTGCAACTTGTTTTTTAGTTTCTGCCACCTTAAACATAAGAAATTCACCAAGTTACAACAAAGATTTGTAAAACTACAACATTCTACAAACTACGAAAAAAATAACAAAATGGGAGTGATTTCATCTAGGGCCATTTCATCAAAAACTTCTATCTAATAGATTGATAGTTACACAAACTCCCCACAGATTCACGTTAACTAATACCATTCCATCTAGACAGACAAAATTTCACACTATATGTTCAACTGTTCATGACATTTTGCTCACATCCGTCTAGACAGTCTGTAGGGGTATATCCAAATAGCGACTTTGTTATAAATGGGTTTCAAAAAAAGGGCCAGTTCATCTAAATTATTTAGGAGCTTGATAACAAACATTGTTCGAAATTATAACTTACTGGATCAGGATGCCTTTCAGTCTTATGCTTATGGTCTCCCGTACAAATCCAGCTCCCATCTGAGTCAACTTGAATAAACCCAGAGAAATTCTTAACATTGATCACTACCGCTTCCCTGATTATAATTATCACATATATATCAAACAATAATCCAAATTTAAAAAAAAAAAAAAAAAAAACAAAAAACAAAGCAGTTATTTCTCTCAATTAAACAAAACAATTACCTTTTGTTAACAATAACCATATCAATGTTCTGTCTAGTGCCTGTATCAGGATCAGGAATTCGAAGTCCAAGATAAACTTTTCCACCATAAAGCTTCTCAATTCTACATTACATATACATATATAAACAAAAACCACCATTAATTTAATGATCAAAGGTTCAAAACTCAGATATAAATTAGGATTTTGAGATCAAATAAACAAACCTGCTTCCAACTAAGAACATGGCATTAGAATCTGAGGTTTCAACATCCAAAACATCATCATCGTAGAAAAAACGTTTAACCAGTTTATAGATTACAAGTCCACAAAGCAACAACTGTGGCCACATTGAAATCGAATTAGTAGATTAAAGGTTTTGTTGTTTGAATTAATTGATGTTACTGTACTTGTTAGTAGTTAATAAGGTGGATTGTCTACAACTTGTTTGATTAAATTCTTCGGGAAGAAAGAGAGGTTTTGTTGTTAACAAGTGCGTATTCTGTTTCTGCAGAAGAGTCTTTAACACACGGTTGAGGCTTTGCGACTTTACTTCGTGACGAAGCTAGCCACTAGCCACTAGCCACTAGCCACTAGCCAGAGCCTAGACACCTGATGCTGAGAGACTCATCGCGTGTGAGATGTCATACGATTATCTATGGTGCATCCTCAAAATGGCTAGTATGTTACTACTGTACTATGGTGTGGTGTCTAACTGTGTACTCAAATACGTAGGCTGTTTGTAGTTTGTACTTAATGGTTGTTCAACAGAAACCAATCCATTCTACATGCATTCTAGCTATTTTATGGAACATGTCCTTGAGAATAACAAGGTGAAAATGAAGATCAATTAAAACAAGGGTAACAAATTAAAGGGTCTGTTTGAAATAGATTTTTCGGGAATTCTTGATTTTCCATGGTTGATGAGTATAGAAAATAAGCCGTAAAAATTTTAAACAAAATAATACTCCTAAGTCAAAAATATTGAGAAATATATGGAGCTTATAGGCTCAAAATTGTAACTAACTCCTATATCGGACTTTTGGCTATGTGATTTTTACTATGACTATGATACCTATATCGGACTTTTGGCTAAGATCAAGTGATTTTCCAATGGTGCAGTATAGTACTATATTACTAGTGCTTTTTCAAAAATTCTGTTTTCCAAATATATATGGATATGGTGAATATATATTTTCCCGAAAAGCTATTTTCCACGGCGAAACAAACAGACCCCAAAATAAGTAAACAACATCTAAAATGTTTAACTTGAGCAGTTGAGCAACACACCACTGGGGCCTAAAGAGTTTGTGACCAACAGCAACTCTATTAGATTTTGTTGTAAAGTTTTTGAGTTTATGTAAATAGCACATTTTGTTGTAAAGTTTTTGAGTTTATGTAAAAAGCATCCACTTCATACAATATATATTTGATTTGATGAGGAGTATTACGCACACTATTTTGATTACTAGATTTACAGTTTCTGTATTTAGTACCGCTAATGATAAAGGAAATCAGCAATATTATGCTTGATATCTTCTAAAATCTATTGATGGAAATAAAATATTTTTTACTTTAAACATAGAAACCATCTTTTGCTATAAAAATCTAGGTTTGGTCTCTTCACCTTTTTCCAATATCTGCACCAATACCTTGTTTCTTGTCAATGGCTGCTGATTACCCTTACCCAATGAAAGAAGTTAACTTCTACTACTTCATCCAGAGCAAAGCTGCTGAAGAAGAAAGAGAGCCGATGAAACAAACAGAAAAAATTCTGATAAGAAGTCAGCTGGTTTCTAATGCATGGCCTATCCGTAAAGTCATAACAAAAAGCAATATCAAAAGTGATTCAAAATCAATATCTCTTATTCTCAACGATAAAGAGGTAAGTGGCTATATTGTGCCATATTTGCCAGTTGAAAGTCGTCAACATTTAGGACAAGGTAATGCTCTTGGTATCAATCTGCTCGATAACGAAGATCGTACTTGGAATCAATTGTTTATTCGGTTGATTAAAGACAATCAAATTGAGGTTTCAGGTTTTGAGACTTTAAGGAAATCTCTTAAAGTAGGGGATGAGATTGCGATGTGCTGGGGTGAATCATATACCTTCTTCTATTTTACAGTTCTAAGTCGTTCTTTTGTTTCATAATGTGTTTTATTTCTTCTGTTATCTTTACTTTTGGTAGCTTTTGTTACTTGTTGCTCAATTCAACATTTGATTGATGAGCCATGTCATTATTGTTTTTTCATACAAAGGTTTAATAGTTTGTTTCAATGCAAAATAAATATTTCCTGCGAATGAGCCTGTGGCTCAATGGTAGCACCCATCTCACAAAGTGGAGAGGTTGTGGGTTCGAAACACGTCAACAGCTGATTGTTGATATAAATTTTCACACGTAATTTAAAGAGGTAAGGTCCACTCAACCCTGCTTGCCAATAAAAAAAAATAAAAAAAAAATATTTCCTCTATGGCCCAAAAAAAAATATTTCACCCAATACCAAAATCAATATAGTCTGAGCTTGAGGCTCTGATTTTTAGATTTGGATGCTGGAACAAGTCTTACCCCCACGCCCCAGGGACTATGAAGCTGCATGACAAAAAAATCTTCGGTGCAGATGGTGTAGTAATCACAAGGTCATCTGCTCCACAACAATAAAGACCATGGTAGCAAGAGGGGCATCAGGTGCTAGTTCATACTTCATAGTAGTGATAGTATCTAAAGTCATCGTATACAAAAACAATTAGTTAGCTGTAAGCAGACCTTTCAAAAGCACAAGAGTACTGTTAAAACGAACTGCTGAACTCCATCATCGTGAAGCACTACTATAGTCATAAAATGTACAATGTTCAGACTTCAGAACTCTCCTTATCAACCTAAGGAGATAAATAGGTGATGCAACCTGTCAGGCTCATTTTCAGCTAACTAAAAATAAGCGATTTCCATCTTTCTTGAATCAAATGGCTACATGTAGAGTAGGCCTTCAGCAATCACAAAAACACAGAAATTATTGTAATGTGATTTTATTAACATGTCCAGCTATATTAAATCTCTGTTTCTGGAGATAATAGAACTATTATTGAACTGGTAAAATGAGAACTTGTTTCGGTACAAATTTCCCAAATACAGTAGGCAACACGATGATTGAAAGCACTCACGTTAGCTGTATACCATGGATTTTTCCAGCTCTGTAGAACTGAGGACATAAGACTTGAGCTTTCCACGTTGTCCTCCATGACTGATCATACTTCCCTTGAAGTTGACATGCAGATGATGAAGATGAACATCTTCTCTAGTGCCAACCCTTCATTGTGAAATGCCTCACTATCATAAATTGAACCTTGAACAACAACAGTTGCTTCGTGGTATCATCAAACAAATAGTTACTTAGCTATAGCCAGTTATGAAGTTGGGGGCAACAAACAAATTTGTTGCACACCTCGAAAGAGTAACCAATTTTTTAGTTTGACTTCATATACCAAAAGCTCAATCCCATAGATATTGGGCAATAGGAATCAATTGATCTTCCTATACAAAGCAACTTTTTAATTGAAGATGACAACTAATGCAAATAAAATATTTTATACTTCAATACTATTTGTGACAAAAAATCTTTCACATTCTTAAACATTTTTCTAAATTACAAGTTCTTTAGAGCAATAGGCACCAAACTTGTTTCTTCTCAAAGGCTGATCACCCATACCACAATAAGGATGCAAACTGTTACCACTTCATCTAGTCTAATGCTGCGGAAGAGGGAAGGAAACAATGAAACAAACTGAAAGAGTTCTGAGTAAAACCAAGTCCCCAACATATGGCCAATCCATAAAAACCTTCCAAATAAACATAGCTTCCAACACTGAGTATAGGAGGGTTTAGCAAGGATGTCTCTTAGAACAAGGGATAAGATTGGGATGTGTTGGACTGAAACAGAACCCTTATTGTACTTTACGATTTTAAGTCATCGTCAATTTACTCGCAAGGCTAGATAGACAACTTTCACTTTAATTTCCACTATTTGTTCTTCCAGAGTTTTTGCGAAAAGTTTCCATCTTTAGTCCATTCTACTCCCTTTCTTTTTGTTTTGGTCGAATGATTTGCCATTATAGTGGTGAACCAAATTAAGAAGTCGACAATATATCAAGGATATTTCCTATGTTTAATACCAATCCCATGGTTCTCGGTCAGGATCCTTAGTCCTTATAAATATCAAAATTGGGAAGACTAAAAGTAACATATACCAGCAATAAATGCTAAAAAATTCATGCATTTAGTTGGATATATAGCTGTTTGAAACAGAGGGGAAGCACTTGTATATATAAAACCAAATATATACATCTTTACCTTAACTACATACAGGGCTAACTAGTCATCGTAAGAGACATGAAAATTGGTGGTGCAGCCGGCTGCATTAGGATCCTCTGCTCCGCAACAATCAAAGAACTTGGCAGCATAAGGAGGGTCATCAGGTCCAAGTTCATAGTACCTTGAAATGGGTAAAAGAATTAGCTAGCAAGCCTTGTATTTTATAAAAATTCTAAAAGTATGAAAGGGGTGTTTTATTTTTAGAATTTTAGTTTTTACAATGATAGCTTGGCTATATATTGTAGGTGCACAGCTGATGCAGACTGTTGGACCAATTAGCCAAACAGCAGGCAGTACAATTCCGTTGTTCCTATTATTTGACTTCTAAATGGGGCAATACAAGCAGCTGATACAATAACAATGACACTAGAGCTCAAACGTACAGAATCCAACTGGTGAACCAAATGAAGCATCTCCTAACTCCTGTAGACACTTTATCTATCATTATGGTTGACACATATTTTGCAATGCATAAGGCTGTATACATAATTTCATCTTTTGCAATCATGTACACTACCAAAATAAAAAAAAAAAAAACCTTTTGCAATCATGTCTGTCACATACATTGTCCCAAATACCATGAAGGAAGAATGTGCACAAGTTTTTGCGACAGTAACAGCACTAAACAGTGGCCAATATCAAAACATGTAAAAGAGGACATGTAAGAAAATTAAAAGGAGGTGGGTCACAGTGTCACACAGACACGCACACCGATGTCCCACTTTGACAAATGCAAACCCATGGTTAGTCGACCATGGCAAGAGACTGTCATTGTCGATACATCCAAGATAAATGGGTAGGCACAGAAGGGGGTTCACAAAACAATTTCTCGCATGAGAACAATATATCTTCAATTGATTTGAATCTTGTTAAAGACCAGCTCTACAAAGTTCTGTCCTCTACCGTCCAGATGAATACCATGTTATTCCGATGAATTCATTTCTTTTGCAAAGAAAATTAAGGTTTTTTTTTTAACTTAACCCCCCCCCCCCCTCTTGTCCAAGTTTGGACTTTGCCCCGCTTCCGTCTACTTCTGTCAAATTTAAGTCTAAAGTATGAGGGAGGGGTATTTGAGCTCAATGTTAATGAACTTTCACTAAAAACATTAAACATATGTACACGATTTTCCAATGATTTCATGATCACTAATTCACTATAGAATTATAGTCATTTTATGAATATTCTATTTCCTGAATATTTTTCATATGGTAAATCTATTTCCGGGTAAATTGTTTTCCAGCCAGGGGCGTAGCCAGGGGGGTGTAAGTGCGTACCCTGGATTTTGAGAAAAAATTGCTAATTTTTTTTACAACAATAGTTGGATGATAAAACATCTAAATGGAAACCCTATATATTAGTTCCCAAATCAAACAGACCCTTACATACAGTATATATAAACCAACAAAGTAATAGTTACATCCATGATCCATCTCTCTACTTTAAATGGTCCAAATTCCCATATCCCCAATATGTTTGCTAAACATGTATTTTCTCCTTTGCAGTTTTTTTTAGTAAAGTACGGAAAGCAATCGAGATTTTACAAATCAAATGCATATTATTAAACATGGTTTTAAATAAATATTATAGTGTGGAACTGGAAACAAGTGTATATAAGCCATCAAATAAGAAACTGAAAGTGCCTGATCAATCAATCAATCAAAACTTTACCTCTTCTGGTCATCGTGTCTGCGAGAAACAAAGAAGGAAGGATGATATCTGCAAGAAGAAGGATTGTTGAAATTGACATCGTAGCTTTGTTTGCAACGCTTGCACAACTTCTTCTCCTCCACCACCTTATTTTGCTGCTGCTGCTGCTCTACCCCGCCTTTCTCCATCTCTCTCTCTCTCTAATCTCTATGACTATCTCACATTCACACTTCCTTCTTAAATTTGGGCTTTGTATATGGGCTTCTTGGTTACTTTTAGCCCATTTTATATTCAGAATCCAAGTTACAGTTGCCAGTTGCCACCTTTTCCAAGTTCCACCAAGGGTGTAACTCATCATATACTGCTCAGAGCATTCTCAATGGAAGGTGGATTTGGGGGGTGGGGTGGATAAATCCACCTTAAACTAGAAAAATAACAATCCAAGGGAAGGTGGATTTTCAAAGTGGGAAATCACAGGTGAATTTCAAGGTGGGTCCCACCTTGAAATTCACCTCGGGAAAAAAATGACATGCCGTCCCTTTTTTTTTTTTTTTTCTAACATTTAATAAGTGTTTTAAGTTTGTTGGACTCTTGGACCTATTTTTTAGGCAAAAAATTTGGGACGGCATGTCGTCTGAATTTCTTAAAAAATCCACTTTCTCTCTTAAAGAGTCCACCTTCCCTTGGAAACTTTCCACCTTTTACAATCCCACTTTAAGTCAACAAGATGGATTTATCCTAGTGGCGCCTATGTGGAGGTGGATAAATCCACCCTGCATTGAGAATGCTCTCAGAAGAACTTCACCCACCATTAGTCCTCTCCCGCTAGGCCACTACTAGTGGTGGTCAGGTTCAAAATATCGCTGATATCCGCGAAATTCCGACAACATATGCCGGTTTTCAAGCAATCGGGGTAGTACAAAAGGGCGGATTTGATTTGGTCCAGATATCTACCCATGCCGACCCGAAATTCCGATATTTTCGAGGATATCCGACATAGGCCGGATTTTAACGGATATCTTCTTCTTTTTTTGTTCCGAATAGTAATGGATTTAAAGAAAAAATAGATTTCAATCACAAAATTTTCGCTAGAATGAAGAATTAGAATTCACCAATTCCTCTCTCTTTGGCCGAAATATGTATACATATCTCTCTATATATATTTTCGTCGGAATATTTCATTGTGTTCCTCTCTCTTTGTCGGAATATTTCTTCTAAGTTCTTAAATTCTTAAATTTAAGTTCTTAAATTTTGATTTCATACTGTTTTTCTTGTATTTCATTCAATGAAATTCATTGAAATAATGAAAGGTGATTTCACCACTGCCGGAATCTGTTTGCACTACTGTCGGAATTTTGCCACTGCTGGAATTTCACTACTGCCGGAATTTGTTAGTACTTTTAATTTAAAAGTTTTAAATTTTTAATTATTTGATGATATTTTTAAAGTTTTAAATTCATAATGATATTTTGCAAGTTAATTATTTGCTTATTTTGTTGGAAATTTATTATTATTTCATACAAAAGAAATTTTGCAAGTCAATTATTTGCTTAGTATTATTAATTATTTTATTAGAAATGAAATCTTAATTGTTAGTATCAAATTATAAATGTTTGTTAGTATTGGGGAATAAAATTTTTGTTAGTATCAAAATTATAAATTTTTGTAAGTTTATAATAGATTAGAAATCAATATTAAATTATAAAATGTTTGTTTTTTTGTGAGAAAAAAGGGTGTGGTAAGCCTGTTTTTAATCAGATCGGTAACTCAGTAATGCTGGTGGGATTCGAACCCCAGACCTCTGGTATCATCACCCAAAGGTTTTACCAGTTGAGCCCAACTGGCACCTGCAAATGCTTCTTAGTTATAATAGATTAGAAACAACTTGTTACTATCAAATTATCAGACTAGAATAGTTTGTGGTTTATAGGACAATGGCTAAGAGGGACATTGGGTGAGAGTACGAGTTTGTTGAGCCAGGTGATGAGACTGGAATAGTTTGTGGTTTTTATGAGAAGAAAATGCGAGGTAGAGGGGTGACACGGTTCAAGTAGCACCTAGTTGGAGTTGGGAATTGTCACGACCCGAATTTAAAAATAAAAATAAAATAAACCCAGGCCACAATAATTTCTAACTCAAAAACCAGATCCAACAAAAAAATCTTAAATAAAATACAGTGAAGAAAAATACAAACGATAAAAGTACACCTGATTCCATCCTATTATACAACATAACTTACGCCAACAAAATACATGAATACCACTTTCAAATAAAATACATGATTGAAACATCTAAAGATCTCTACTGGTCCCAACAAGCGGTCTGTCACAGTTCCATAACTTTAACCTCTCCTGCCTGCATTCCAAATGGAATTCCAAATGGAACACACCCACGTGTAAAACAAAACAACATGGGTCAGCATAAAAGCTGGTATGAGTAAAAAGGGGGAAATCTATTCCCACAAAATAACATAATAAATATAAGGTTCCAACATATGATTGACAACATAATTAACGTTCAAGAATAATTCTTCCATGCTAAGACAATAAGCATACGCCAAAAAAACTGATATCAATTCCATTATATTTAAACTCTTTATCCATTATATAATCACATGCTTAATTCTATTATTCACTTCTAATTTACCTATTTACGATGTTAATTGATCGATAATACAAATACATTACCTAAGCAGCAACTGTCTTTAAGGATAGGTCTATCCACCTGCACAAAATAAATTAGTTGACCTATCCACCTGCAAAATGAAGTTAATACATAATATACAAATATAATAAAAATAAAGCAAATCACCTACACGTTACGTGTTATCTAATACTTTGTATCAACCCGAAAATACATTTCGTTCCTTCAAACCATTAATAATGATTCATTCCAACTTTTCGTTATTTATAATCAACCAAAACGACAAGTCCAATTATGACTATTAATACACATAATAAATAAAACATCGCAGTTCTTCCACATAATCATAGTTACCTCTGATTCATAATCAAAGTGTATAAAATTTACCCATATCATTAATTAACACCAAACACTACAATATCATAAGCCTTAGCACACTACCAAACAACGAATCTAAAGTGACAAAACCACGTCCTGGCCTCTAGCCGGTGCTCGAGTTTAACAATCATAAAAATCACAACCTATGCCCAATCACTAGTACACCTCCCACAGGATGTACTCCACACATTTGCCATACCCACACTGCACCAGTGTGTCTTGACCATGGTTAAGAACCTCTACGCGGAAACCAAAACCCAAGTGGGTGCTCACCTGCAAGCTTTGGCTAGCCTCGACGTATGCCTAACTCATGATCTCTAATAGCTCCCTTGAGCTTTCTAATGTGATGTCCAGACCAACCCCGAAGGCTATGAAGGTCTGAAGGGTCAGTTCCGCAGGCTAAGCCGTCTAGAAAATACCCAAATATAATCCAAGGGTCAACCCGCAGGCTAAGCCATCTAGGGTGATAATTAATTTCTTTAACCTAATTCCAGAGGTGCGGCAAATGTACTAATGCTTGGGCGACTACCAAAACAACTAAACTAATCAACCAATCACACCTTTGTAAAACAATTAAATTCCAAGTCCATTTCGTATTCCGTTCTTATTTTCCAAATTGAATATATACCGTCCATGATATCAAACCATTCCAAATCGTTCCATAATTAAATCCCAAGTTCCGTATTCATTTCGTTTCTATTCATATACCATCCATTGGTATGGAGCCATTCCCATGCGTTCATCAATATAACTTTTCAAATTTCTTTAAACGCACCTAATCAAGTAACATGCCATTATATACTAATCCACTTCAACATTTAGAATACTTTTAGTAGATGTCTATTTCAACTTGACAATCAAACAAAATGAAAAACCCAAAACAAACATATTTGCTAAAAAGAAACTCTTTACATAAATCTGCCAAACAATAATATTGATCTTTCAAAATTCACACATCTAAAAATAATTGCTCAAATCTCATAAATTTCAAAAATAACATTTTACTATGAAAATATTACTTCGTATAAAAATATGGAATCGTTTCGATGTATAGAAAATAATTAAACAAGCGTTTTACTCAATCCTACCAGATTCAAGAAAGAAATCCCAAAAATCTACATCAGACTTCCTGACCATTTTTCACCATATTAGCCTCATAATTTAAAGTATTTCTAAACGTAGAAATTATAGTTCAGAATGTCTATTTTCTAAAACAAGTAAATTCATCAAGATATGTTGAGTAACGAGTCTTCTATAATTTTTCTATGACAGCCACACAAACAGAAACTAGCAGTAAAGTCATACTGGATATCCAATAAAAGATGCGTTCATTAAATTATTTAAAAATAATGATACAATAGAAAAATCCGAAACTTTGATATATTCTTCTTTATTATGTATTCTAACCCCATAAAGTTTTCAGTTAAAGTTCGTAATTTTAAAGTAACCAAAATATTGCGACACTAAAACTGTATAGGAAGACAAAAACTGCAACGATTGTCAGATTCCTAAGCTCTTTTTCACCAAGTTACTATCATTTTTGTCAATTGGTCATAACTAATAAATTGAAGTACTTTCAATCTAGTTTCTAGGGTTTTTAAAATCAAGTAAAAATATTTTCATACGAATTTACTATGATTTTTCAAACACAAGTAGAAAAAATTCAAAATCACAGAAAATAGAAAAGATAAACGTCTACTCACTTGTATAAGCATAAAAATCCAAATCTTCTTCTTGCTTTCTTTTAATTCTTTTTCTTCTTCTCCCAAATATGGTGTTGTAAAAAAAATGAATGAGAACCCTAAGATTTTAATATAAATAATATGGAGAAGTTAATGGGCTTTATTTTTGGACCATAAATGAATTTGCTACCCAACCCAATTCCATCTACCTTTTTTTTTTAATAATTAATATATCATCCTTCAACTTAATAGAAAATTAACTCTAAACCCTTAAAGACATGTATGCAATATTTCATAATCCAATAAAATTTAACGAATAAAAATTTATAATATAAACGGGGTTTTACAGGAATGATGTTACAAATTGCACAAAGGTACTTCCTGATGTCAGATTACGTATTCAAGATAATTTATAGGAACTTGCTGCAGGACGAGTTATTTCTGGGCACACAAGACGAGGAAGACCACGACGATGAGTTGAGGAGGTGGGACGACAAGAGCATGAGGTGCGACGACAAGAGCCTGTGACTAGTGGTGCTTCTTCACACCAGACCAAGATTCGAACGAGGATAACGGGACTAGAGCGCAGCGAGACTTGGAGGAAGCATTGAGGCGTTCGACACAAGATCCTGATTATTTAGAGCATCGAGACTTGGAGATGGCTATTGAAACATCATGTTGGGGGTATCTTTCTTCATCTACCAAGGGAGCATCATCTAGTCAAGCGCAATGAGACTTCACTGATTATGATAGTGATCTTGGGTTTTAGTTGTTTGTTTTATCTTAGTAGGATTATACATTTTATTAATCTTAGTAGGGATTTAAGTTAATTTTTATGTACGTATTATGTAAGTTAAATATTTTATTTACGTTAATTATGTTGGTTTTTAAGTTCGTTCAATAAATACGGATATTCTTGAAATTCCAACAAAAACCACGAAATGTCGGATTTTTAAACCTCACCATTCCGACACAAGCCCTCCAAATTTTGGGACATATACCGATTTTCCAGACCTCGAAATTTCGCCCGGATTCGGCATTTTGAAGTATGGTGATGGCTATATTCAACCTTCTGCTTCTCAGACTCTTCGCACCACACCCGAAAACACCCTATTAAAAATGACAGGAGTTTTTTTTTCGTCAGTGTGGATACGTACTGGTCTTTTGATATTTACGTTTGGCACTCCATGGATGCACATAAATTATTCACATAAAGAGTTGTGCATCAACATGTTCATGGAATGTTGTCGTGTTGACTTGCAAGCAATTCTTTTTTCTTATAATGTAGCTCATGAAAACATTAGTAACGTGGTAAAATGTCACCCTAAGGTGGTGTTTGATAACGCGATTTTCCTGTGGCAAACACGAATTTGCCCGTTTTTTTGCATTTGCTTGTGTTTGATAACCCAATCGGGTAATACGGCAATATTTGCCTGAACACCCTCACGTGACTCTATTTTTCCGCATTAAAGCGGACAAATTTTGCCTAGCCCCCCCACCCCCCCCCCCCCAGGCAAAATTTGCTTTGCCTGATCACCTTCATTTCTTTGCCACGTATATAAGCAAAAATTAAAACAGAGAAAACCTACTTCAACCCTATTCTCTACAAACAACAATGTCGGCGACTCCAATGGCGATTCCAGTGGCGACAAATTAATCTTCTCTCTAAAGGTATGTATTCTTCACTCTTCTTCAATCTTCTTCTTCGTTTTTCATCAATTTCAGTCTGTTCTTCGTTATTCATCAATTCTGTTCTTCATCAAATAGTTATTTTCATCAATTTTGTTCTTCAACTGCATTCTGTTCTTCGTTTTTCATCGTTATTTGAAAAGATTTTGCAAAAATTTTGAACCCTAAAAAAAATTTTTGAATCCTAAAAATTTGGGGTTTTTTAATAAATGTTGTTTTCATGTAAAATTGATAAACAATTTGTATTTTATTAGGTTAATTGAAGATCAATTGCTTATAATTTGTTGAAAATTTTAAAAATGTTAAACCCTAACCGTAAACAAATTGGGGTTTTTAATAGTTTTCTTTTTTCAAGTACAATTGATGAATATATATTGTTCCTTTTTTGTTATTCAGCAAAGGATGTAGTAAGTTAACATTATACACTGATTTTTTAATTCTTGTTATATTTGCACATTGTTTGATAGCAACATGGTAGTAGTTATTCCTGTATTGCATCACATTGTTAACAATTCTTTTTGATAGCAACATGTATGCACCTTTTTATAAGGGTTAATGTGTTTCTTTGCATATGTGTATATGTATTATCCTTCAGATTCTATGTTGATATTACTCTGAATGTTTATACTTGGATTTGTCGCACCATTCGTCTTATTCCAACACCAATATATAATCATTTGATTTGGTGTGAGCTTTATTTTTGACACGAGGTTGGTTGGTTCACATGTGGTTTGCAAGGTTCTAGTCTTGCATACAAAAAAAAATAAAAAATTATTTTTCTATTTTGTTTCAAAAAACTACCTCTGACTGTATAATAGTTCGAGAGTTGGATTACCAAATTTTCAAATAGGATTGTTGGTCAAGAGTGTGCAACTGCTCCCATTTACCACTAGTTTTTAATATCGTGTAATAAGACAAAATTTTCGTTCATGTTTCATGGTTTGGATTGTGGCTCTTGATATTGTTCCTAATAATTTCTTATTCAACAAAGAATGGAATAACCGAACAAGTTTAAATTGTACTCAGATTTTTTTTCTTGTTATATTTGCACATAGTGTTTGGTAGCAACATGGTAGTAGTTGTTCCTATACTGTATCACATTGTTCATGATTCTTACTGGTATATCCTCCTACATTTGTGCACCCTTCTAAAAATTCTCTTGTTTGACTAATAAACTTCAACGGTTTATTTTATGGGTTAATTTGTTGGCCTAATTTGTTTGTCTATATTTGTATGTAATGTTTAGATTCTATGTCGATAATATCTGAATGTTTATGTGTGGTTTTGTCACACTGTTTCTTTTATTCAGAAATATATATTCATTTTGATTTGGTTGATTCTTTTTTCATATGAATGCATGTAAAATTGGATGTTAGGTTGTATTTAGGTTGATTTGATACACAATGTTGTATCAAACACCAGCTTAGACCTTTTAATAAGTGTTGTTTAAAATGCACAATAATGCTGACTGCTTTGTTTAAAATGCATATTTGATTGAAATAACTGTTTGCATGAGTGAACTAGAATAATGTAATATCGTGATATTAAACTGTTTGAAATTATAATAAAAATTGGAAGTTAAATAACTGATTTTTCTTTTGCAGACCAGTATCGTTTGCATCTAAAAAGGTATGATTTTGATTTGAGGTTTTTTTTTTATTTGTTTTAAAAATTGTATGCAGTAGTGATGTATGAAATTTTTTGGCAGCTTCCCTTTCTCGCTTTCGCTCGTCTTTGCTTTCACTCGTCATTTGCTTTGACTTGTCCTTCGCTCTTCAAGGTTGGTTATTTCTTTTACCATGTATTAGTTAGGATTAGAAAGCATATTTAGTTGGGATTAGAAAGCATGTTTTTGTCAGCAGTAGGTATCTATATATGCAATAGGTATCTACCATGTATTAGTTGGGATTCCAATGGCATGTTTTAATAATAAGTGATGTTTATGAATTGAGTTTAGATTGTTTTTATTATATAATCATGCTTTCAACATATAATATAGATTGTTAATTGTTTTAATATAGATTGTTTTTGTCATCTATAGATTGTTAATTGTTTACACACATAGTACATACTAGTATCCTGATTAGTTTGTACACACAGCGTAGGACTTTATGTTAATTCCTACACATATACAGACCAGTGATTGTATTAGTTATTTCTATAATTACACACATAGTACAGACTAGTAACTTGATTAGTTGTGAGAAGTATATTAAGAAATAAATTGATGTAATGGTAACTCATAATTTTAACAAAATCTATAGTTACAAATTGAAATCGGAAAGTATAATTAAATAAAAATTGAAATCTGAAAGTATAGTTAAATTGAAATCTGAAAATATAGTTAAATAAATTGAAAGCTGATACATATAAATAGAAAGTTGATAACTCATTATGTTGAAAACATCTAATTACCACTTTTCAGAGAATGGGTAAGTCTTCCTATTATGTTGTGCGTCGTGGGTTCTGTCCGGGTATCTACATGACTTGGGAGGAGTGCAAGTCACAGACTGACGGCTTTAGCAACGCTGACTGGCGTGGTGCTTATACCATTGCTGAAGCAAGGCATATGCATATGCTTCAGCAACATCTTACAAATGGTTTCTGTCAATCTTCCCGCCTTATGTGTGATCCAAATCATCTTATGTCCCAGTCTTACATTCATGCGCCAGAACCATCTGAACATTTTGGTCAATCTTACCAATCTGTCGCTCAATCTAAAGCACCTCTATCTCCACTAGTCAGTCATCGGCCCTTAAACAATGTTGTTGTGGTGGACGACTTTATGTGGTTGGTGAAGAAGTTGGTGTTGGTTATATTGGTTGTTGTTATTGCATTGTTAATTAAATTGTTATTTGTCCTGTGAGATTTATGTAATGAATTAAAGTGAAATTGATGATGTAAATTATTAACCAGTTTATAATAATTTTTTATTTAAAAAGCACTCTTACGCATTGATACACGACTAACAATTAAAATTATTAACCAATTAAACTTACCACATGTTCTGTAGAATGCCTACCGAGGATGAAAGTCTCGTTACAGCTACTATTGTAATTGTAGCTGTAGATTGGTTAATGCACTATATTGCAACAAGACGTGAACGTGTTCCTAGAGGTCATAGGGCTCCCTATACCTATAATAGAGATTCGTCGCGTGGGGAAACCTTAGCCCAGTTCTACATCGATAACGATTGCCATGACCAATTGAGGATGAGGCGTTTTGCATTCCAACGGTTATGTGCTAGGTTGAAGACTATGGGTTTAACCGACTCTTGGTACGTGTCGGTTGAAGAACAAGTTGCAATGTTCTTGCTTATAGTTGGTCACGACAATCGGTGTAGAAGAACACGTCACGAGTTTAGGCGATCTGGACAAACCGTGAGCCATTACTTCCACTTGGTCTTAAATGTTTGTCTACAGTTGTATAGACAAGTGGTTGTCAATGCTACGGCTGAGAACTCACCCCTCAATGACGGTCCTGGGGATGTATTTTGGCATCAGTATTTCAAGGTACGAAAAAATCTTTCGTATTTTATCATATTTTTAGGTACGAAAAACTCTTTCGTATTTTTCTGACCAAGTAAATTGTTAATTAGCACGCTGTAGGCGCAATCGATGGTACCCACTTCCCCACCTTAGTGCCCCTCGATGATCAACCAAGGTATCGTAATCGGAAATGAGTGATATCTCAAAATGTTCTAGTTGGATGTACGTTCGACATGAGATTCACTTACGTTCTAGTTGGGTGGGAAGGGTCGGCGCATGATGGGCGGTTGTTGAGATGTGCAGTTACTCGTCAAGGAAGGAGATTAACCTTGCCCCCTGGTAATACATTGATCACATAATATATTTTTCATAAACTTTGTTCCCCCTCTCATATGGCTCGCACCCTATTCTTAGGTAAGTATTACCTTGCGGATGTTGGCTTTGCATTAAGTCCTGGCTTCCTCACACCTTATCGTGGGGTCCGATACCATCTCAAAGAACAAGGACATCGGGCTGTTGAAACTGATGAAGAGTTGTACAACTGTCGGTAGGGGTGGGCAAAAAAAATCGAAAAACCGAAAACCGAATCGAAAAAACTGAGTCAAAACCGAGTTGACCAGAAACCGGTCAAGACCGAACCGAAACCGAACCGAACCATATAGATATTGGTCCGGTCTCGGTTTCTATTTTTATAAAACCGAGGGAACCGAACCGAACCGAATTACATGGATATTGGGCTTTTCTTCTATTTAGTACTAGATTTGGTTTGATTTGGTCAATGTCTTATTTTGTTTAAACCCCAAAACTTAAGAACAATCTTTAATATTTTAGTGGAGTAAAGGCCTAATAACAAAAGCCCAGAACCGAGTTTCGAACCGAAACCGGACCGACTATATTTGGTCCGGCTCGGTCCAGTTATATTCAAATATTTTCGGTCCATGAACCGAAACCGAACCAAAAATTTAAAATCGGTTTGGTCCCGGTCCTATTACTTTTTGGGACCGGACCGGACCGTGCCCACCCCTAACTGTCGGCATTCCAGGCTACGTAATGTTGTGGAGAGGATCATAGGGGTGTTGAAGAAACGACTCGCTTATTTGAGGAAAGCACCATTCCATGATGTGAAGACACACACAAAGATAATATTGGCGTGTTGTGCAATTCACAACTTTCTCAAACATATCGATCCAGCTGATGTAGTGGAACCTGATTTGGAGGAACCAGAAGAACCCGTTCCCCCCGAGGCAGATAATGTGCAAGGCGGTGGAATACTCATATCCGCATCACGGTTTTGGAGTAAGTGGCGTGATGACTTGAAAAAGAAAATGTGGTCTAATTATGAGAATTACAATGAGTTGGAACAACGTTGAGGGTTCTTGGATGGGTTTAGGGTTGTGAGTTTGGTAGTGTTGTACTTGAGTATTTGATAAGTTGTTTGAAATAATTTGTTTGGGTTGTAATAAGTTGGAATAATTTGTGCTTTGGACTATTTGATAGTGTTATGAACGAGATTATGTTTGGATGTTTGATTTGGACTATTTGATAAGTTGTTTGGAATAATACGCTTGTGTATGGTTCATATCTGTGTATAACTGTGAGTGTGGGATGATTAGGTACAACTATGTCGAGCGGACAGTTTAAGAAGTCTAGAAAGACCAAGAAGGGCAATGGTAACGATTCACCGGACCCTTACTTCCCATCTGACAAGCCAGTTAAGTGCCACATAAGGTGGACAAAAAAAATGGAAGAGGTGATGTTGAACACTTTGTATGAAGAAGTGTTGAGAAATGGTAAGAGAGCTGACAATGGTTTAAGAACCGAATCATTGAAAGCAGCTGCAGATGGTGTCAATTCAGCCCTCCGTATGAATGTTAGTTCTGAACATGTACGGACTCGCCTTAAGACACTTAGGAAGGACTACAAGATTGTAAAGGAACTTCTGAATTTGTCTGGTTTGGGATTTACCTTTGACACTGAAAACAAGACTGTTATTGCTGCCGATGAGGATGTTTGGGAACGTTACTTTCTGGTAAGGCACATTTTGTTGATGAGTTTGGTAATTGTTAGGTCGTAAACTTGAATGTAAGCTGATTTACACAAGGGTGCTTTATAGGCTCATCCTGAATCACGTAATGTTCGTGGGAAGCATTCCATACTTTGAACAATTGAGCCTCATCATCGGTAACGACACTGCAACTGGTGAAGGAGCATGCACAGGTGATGAAGTTGATGATGAACAAGTTGAGGGGTCACCTGCTGTCAGTGGTAAGATACAACCCTTTGTGTTCAATAATCGGGGGCTGATTCGTACACTGTGAATGTATACAATCGCAAATGGATTGGGGCTGATTCGTACTTTTACATGGATGATGGTGCTGGTGTTGGAACTTACGAAACAAGTGCAACAACTGCAACAAATAATGAGAGCTCAAGCAACTACAATGATTTTACCCCTCGCATGCACTCAATTCCACCCCCAGTGCAACCTGTTTAGTCCAAGCGCAAGAAGTCACGTTTGGCACCCCAAGAACAACCAAATAACTCTGAGTATGCAAAGGGTATCATGGATGCTGTTAGGACCTTGGCAGTGACATTTGCTGGTCCGAATATCGATGAACTGTGTGATGCACTCAAGGTTGTAAGCAATGGGGACAGAGTCTTGTATCTGAAGGTCTCGACTTTCTAGGTGTTGAAGACAAGCAAGCGAAGATATTTCTTGGGATGGACGCTGATCTGAGGGCTGATTGGTTGGTTGATAAACTTAACTATATTAAGCCTTTCAATGGGGATGAGTGGGCTGGGGAGTAGTTGTTTTCATCTGTCTTGATGTGGTTCATGTGTCGTTTTGTTTTCATGAGTGGGGATGTGTTGTTTTGGTGAACTGGTTAACTTTGTATCAGCTTTGATTATGGTCGAAGCTTAACTTGTGACTTTTTATTATCTATCTCTGGTTTAACTTGGGATATCTGAATGGCTTCATTTGGTTTAATAACTTTCTATCATGAATGGTTTAGTCTTGAATTTTTCTGTCATACTTTTGTTTGTGTTGTCGAGTTGTGTCATGTTCAGAATATATATATCTTCTGTAATGTAAGCTGACTGTGATGAATTATTTCAGGCAGTGGGAATGGTGCGAATTATTCACACCCCAAAAAATCCCCGTTTAGGACGTTGTTTGTTCGCGTGGACTCCAGATACGGACCACACGATGTGCACTGTTATGCTAGCAGACGATACACCAGGTCCACTTATGGTTCGTCTTAGGTCGGGAATAGTAAAGGCTTCTGATGTTTTAAATCAGCACACTAGGCTGGATTTGTGTGCTGAAAACATTTGGGCTGGTTTGCGCAATTTGAAACGTTTGGCTAAACTTATCACTGAGTTGTGTGAGGAGCATCCAGGATTTCATTGGGACAATGAAAGAAGTACGGTGATTGCAACGGACGATGACTGGATTGCCCTTGAGGAAGAGATACCCGAGTATTATACACACATTAGAAACATGTATGTTCCAGCGTACCCGGTGTACTTGGAACTATCAGCAAAGTATCGTTTGTAGGCAAAGAGTGTTTGTGTGAGGTTTAAAAAGTGTTTTATGAAAAACTGGATGTAGGTGGTATTTATCTTCATTTGACTTCTATGAGTAGGTGGTAATTGTTTTATGAAAACATGTACTGTAAATGTTTTGGTAATATTATAATTGTTATCATCTTTAAATTGTCAATGTATCATTGTATTAGAATGTTATCTGACACTGTGTTAGGACTAGAATCAAACTCAGATAATGGTGTGGTGGACTCCTAAGGACGACGAGAACTTGTGTTTTGCGTGGGTATTGTCCTCCGGTTAATGATGCCGGTACAAGTTATTGGACAGATATTTCGGCTCGTTTTCACGAGATGGAGGGAGTTGTTGAAAGAAAGGAAGTAGGCCACTTAGCTAGTCGATTTCAAGACATTCGGGAGTGCACAGAACTATTGGTTAGTTTAATAGACTTCATCCGCCTAAAGCGAACTATTATCACTGACGAAGATGAAAGGATCCAAGAAGCGTGCAAGTTATACAAAATTAACTAATACGGGCGGTTTGAATTCCTCCCTTGTTTGCCAATAATCGAACCATTCATGCATTGTGACAACCTTGGGTGCGATGGTTTGATGAAAATGCACAAGGGAATGGGGAACAATGACAAGTAGTGGGTATGCTTTGCAAAATGCGCTAATCAAATATGCCCCGGAATTAGATTCTTGTATCCATTCCATATAGCGCCACCATTCGGAGGAGACCTTGAGATGATTTGTGCGAAATGTTTTCAAAGTCATGGTGATTGTGCAAATTATTGGAAGCACATTTCTTTACCACCACCTGATGATGGTTATTGTTTGCACTGCTTAGGCAACCCATGTATGTGGGATTGTGCCAATTATTGTGATTATTGTAGTCGTGACTAGACATTTATGTTATGTGTAAGACATATTTTACTTTATGTATCATGTAATGGTCGTAAAGTGCTTTGTATTCGCGCGTTAACTTTTTTATCGTTTATCTTGTATATGGAACATATTGTATAACTTAAGCCGTTGCGGATTAACATTGTCGAGACACAAATGGTTGCTTATATTTTGTATGGAACATTGCTAGTCTAATTTGAACAAATTGTTGCTCATCATGTGTAGCATTGTGTACGTATGTTGAGTAATAAATTTGTAAACTTATGGGTATTGCAATATGTGTTACAGAGAACCAATGGCACACAAACTGAAGCCAATTGAGTCAGATAATCCCTTCTGGATCAAGCAGTGTAGCAAGGGCCATGTGACCAACTGCTGTGTCATGGTAAGCAAAATCCTAAACTTATGTATGGACTTACATAAAATGATGGGCTTTGGGCTGTTAGTTGGGCCTCACAGTAATGGGCTAGTAATGTTGATATATATGGCCAGAAATGTGCACATATATATGGGCTGTTACATGTGCAGAAAACTCTTGCCAGAACTGTTTGATATATATGGCCAGAAATGTTGATATATGACAGAACTGTTTGATATATATGTGCATTGCCAAGAACTGTTGATATATGACAGAACTGTTTGATATATATGTGCAACCAGAACTGTTTGATATATATGCTTGGCCAGAACTGTTTGATATATATGCTTGGCCAAAACTGTTTGTTATATATGACAGAACTGTTTGATATATATGTTTGGCCAGGAACTGTTTGATATATATACTGTTCTTTTTATGTTGCAGAAAATTCCTGCTGCGAACAAGTATTTGTTCGAACAATGCAGGCGTCTCTTGTTTCTCCTGCCCGATGAACAATCTTTCAAGGTTGATGTCAGTCATGATGGCCATGATTCTTTGTACTTCCGCTACAATGGGTGGAAGCGTTTTATTGATGCCGTCAATCTCAAGGCCGGAGACTACATTTTGTTCGAGTGTTGGGCTCTTTGTCGCACCCACGAATTGGGGAGGATGAGAATTCAGATTGTGCACGAAGATGAGCACCAACCTGACAAACTTTGGTGTGGGCGTGTACCGGCTACCAGGACTTGGCCTACTGGGCTTCAGAGAGAGGAATCAGGTCCACCGAGAGACCAGACCGAACCAGAGGAATGTTATGGTACCCTAGCTTCACCATATGTTGTCTAGTTATGTGTTCAACAGGAAGGTTGATTGTGTTTTTTTTTTTAGTTTGACTTATGGGCCGTGTTGATAACATTCTCAAAAACTTATTTATGTAAACTTATGGAAACCTATAACTATGTTTATATCAATGTATATAATTATCTATCTATTATGTGTGTTATTGTTGATATAGTGTTTTTGTTCAATTTTGTTAATTTGGGTGTTTTTTTTAATACATGTACGTACGCAAAAATAACAAATGTTATTATTGAGTTTTTTTTTTTTTTTGGGTAGCGAAATGTTATTGAGTTACTAGGGTGACTCAACCATAACTTGGGTGATATGTGGTCACTTGAATACAAATGTTTGAAAAAAATGGATTGTCGTGGTCTTTTACACAGCCCAATCAAGTTTGGACTTGTTTTTTTGGACCCAGCCCAATGGACCTTCAACTTTGCTACTTAACCCTACTAGGTTTTGCCAAAATCGAAAGTTTTATCAAAACCAATGTAACTGGCAAATATGAGTTACCAGGTTTGCCACATGTGTTTTCAAATGCGTTCTAACCGTCAAACTGCGGTTTATCTGTTTTTTACAAAATTGTTATCAAACGATGGCAAAGTAATTTTGCGGATAAACCATTTGCCAGGAATCGGCAAATCTGACATTTGCCGCTTGTTTGCCCGGTTTGCCATAAAAACTACCAAAGCGGGAATTCGTTATCAAACACAGCCTAATACTCATAACGCACTCTTAGTTCAACGCATTAGAGGTTCAATGGAGGATAAATTAGCTATTTTGGCCCTGCTTGGTTATCTCGCAAAAATTTGCATGAAATTTAACTAATTTAATATGCTCGAAATTCTTGATAATTGGGCTTATAAACAAAGTTTATGTAAAAATTTGGTGCTATTTCAAAAGTGCAAAGATTTGACACCTTTTAACTGCTAAATCACCTCTCTCTCTCTCTCTCTTAAGTAATTTGAAACAAAGACTTAACTTGAGACCAAACTACAAACTCTCTCTTAAGTGATTTAAAACAGAGACTTAACTTGAGACCAAACTACAAACGCAATCAAACTTTGCAGACCAAATTGACAAGATACAAGTTTGTTGACTCAAGTAAAAATTTAGTGAAAGTTTGTTGACCAAAATGGCTAATTTGTCTTCAATGGAGTGCACAAGGCTTAAATTCAAATTTCAGACTGATTACAAAGTTTTTTGTGAATACAGGATAATGGGAACGATGAAAATGGAACTCTTTTTCGATGCACATGCTAGAGCATAGCATTGTCAGGATTAATGCAATTCTTTTCGAGGTAACTCAAACATAGAACTTAAAGCAAAAATAGTAGTTTTTTAAATGGTCTAACTATGGTAAGGGTACAAGAGTCACCATCGTCAAAGGATGCAAGCAAGAAATGTCTTGGGTATAATTTCTTGGCTCTATATCTCAAGGTTAATTGTTAACCTTGATAGGTGAACCCAAAATATAACCATAGGATTCTCTACCTTCTTCCTACCATATACACAATCAGATCCCAAGTGCATGCAGAGTGCAGACGAGATAAAAGAATAAACCATTCAAATTAGTAAATCATACCAAGTTCAAATTATCCTTCATATACCACAAAGAGGTCATAGGGGATACAGCTTTAAGAGCATAAGTTGCAGCAGTATAAGGAGACAGTGAAGTTTTAAGTGAAGGTGAAGGACAAATATAACAAGACCACCATACATAACATCCTCACATTAACAGGGTCTTGATAATAGACTTGACATTGAGCTTTTTCAGGTCCGTGTAGGACTGCCCACAACCAACAAACATCACAGGTGCTCCAGATATGTAAACCATGGAAAGAGCAGCGCCAACCTGCATTGAGGACCAAGGTTAGCTAAAATTGAACATATAGGTAGAATTATGTCGATATCATTGTCCACTGAACTCTAGAGACAGATTTTATTGCCTACCTTGTCATCAATAGTGTCAAACTTAGTCAGCAGGATTCCATCAATCAACCTTGCATTCGGTGAAGTTGCGAGATCTGCCAATTTCTGTATTGGAAAGGACAGTTGGTTCAGTTAACATTCTTTCAACCAAAACAAAATAAACGAGGAACAGGAAGAGGATTTTTCAGACCAAGATCTAGACACTTAACCTGATTGAACTTTGACAGCTGATCCACAGCATCATTACCCACCAGTGCTTCTCCAACAAATAGAACTAGATCTGGATTGTTCAGGTAAATTAACTTGGATAGTGCTCTCATCAGAGGCTCATTGTCCTGAAACATGGAAAGGCTAGAATTCAGAAACTCTATGGATAAAAAAATTTAAAACAAACCAATGTGAATAAACTTCAAATCCCAGCAAGAAAGGATGAAGTGATACCTAATCTGTCAAATGTGAGTAATAAGATATTATTATACATGATCAGGCGTACATACATCATTAATCCCTTCAATCAAGGATGAATCGGAAAATTTAATCTGTTGTGAATTTTGTATGTGAGTTTGTGGGATCAATTAAATGGTCCCACGTGTTGGGTTTTTGGTAACCATCTTTCTCCCATTGTCATTCTGTTCTGATCTCCTCTCTAAGTTTCGTCTTCTCTACTATGTTCTCTCTGTTTTCAACAACTTATCTGTGAAAAAATTCTAGCAAGAGAATATGTAAATAAACTTAAGTTTTAAAATTCCAAAAAGCTTATACTTGAATCTGAGCAGTTAGCTCAATAGCTCTTCCCAATGAGTTTCTTACCAAACCCAGACTATCCCTCTCTTATTTGTTTCCACACACGTAAAATATTAGGCACAGCAAGATGTGACCCTATCTTAAACTTAAAAAATTGACTGGTCACTAAACAATTGAACTCTGGCAGTTTAATCTTAAGCAAAAGAAATCTTATTCCTTGCCAACTCGCCAATAAACCCACTTACAAGTAATAAATACATATCTATGAACATATTATGACAAAATAATTAAAAAGCAATGGCAACACCACTTAATTTGATCATCTGAATATATGTGTTATACACTTCAAGACACTGACAGAAGAAGGAACTGCCATCTTGCATAGGAAACACTTAGTAAACAGACATCACTAAGAGAATAAACTTATATAATGTTAGATCAAAGTGAAACCTTTAAAATAATACAACCAGTGCAAATCGTCGATCAAAATGAAACCTTTACATACACAAAAATAATAATATAGTTGTACTTACGATATCAATGCGTGGAAGAGAAGAAAACAAGCATATCTCCTTCCTTACTGTACTCCCTAAGAAATGAACATTCTTCTTCTATTTTCCCTGTCACTACAAGAGCCCAAGAAGCACGTACATGAAACTCGATATACCCCTTAACCCGTATAGGGTTTATATGCAGTTTGGTTGCATTGGGTCATGGACTCATGTTTATTGGATCTAGGCTATGTATGAAATCCAGGTAGTAAAACCAAGGGTTGGATTTATTTTCAAGTTGTTGTACAAGCCCCTATGGTCTAAGACTTGCTCAACAACTTGAAAATAAGTCCAACCCGTGGTTTTACTACATGGATTTTCATACATAGCCCAGATCCAATAAACATGAGTCCATGACCTAATCCAACCAAACCGCATAAACCGTATACATAAAGAGTAATTAAGATTTAAGGGGTAGAAATAAGAGTTTCGTGTGCGTGCTTCTTGGGCTCTTGTAATGACAAAGGAAGAAGAAGCTCCATTTATTAGGGAGAAAGTTGTGGAGTACAGTCACAAGAATAAGATCTACTTGTTTTCTTCTCTTGCACGCATTGGTATGGTAACTACTGTATTATTATTTGTGTATGTAAAGGTTTCACTTTGATCTATGATTTGCACAAGTTGTATTATTATAAAGATTTCACTTTGATCTATGATTTGCACGGGTTGTATTATTATAAAGGTTTCACTTTGTCCATGGTTGCACCAAGCCTCTATAAGGCAAACCGCCTTGAGGCAATTACTCGCTTTAGTATCAATTGTGTTGATACAAGAAGAAGATGACAATGATAGTCTCTCCGTCCCGCTTTTATAGGCTGATTGGCGTTTTTCACGCATATTAAGAAAGTGGTGGAAAATGGTTTATTTGCATTTAATTGTAATATTATTTCTAAAAATACCCTTTTTCATTTGATATGTACATTTAATACTATTGGCTATATTTAAGGAAATTTTCACAACTAATAAGGGATAAATTTGTCACTTGCTTTATTGATTGTTTTGAACTGTGTGAAATGGACTATATAGTGGGATAAAAAAATTTGGCAAGTCAGCCTATAAAAGCGGGACGGAGGGAGTATCATTAAACACAAGACCATACCTGCATTCTTCCAGCTGTATCTACAAGAACCACATCAGAACCATTACGCGCAGCCTCCTGGATAGCTTCCTTAGCTACAACAGCAGGATCTTTCTCATATCCCTTCTCAAATATAGGAATCTGCAGAAAGGCAATATTAGCATCAAGTCACTATTTAGTCCAGATTGCACTAGGTATATCATTAATTATCCTAATTTACATACATTGAGCCTACGTGCATGAGTTCGAAGCTGCTCAACAGCTCCAGACCGGAAGGTGTCACAAGCAGCCATCATGACACTAACCTTGTGCTGCTGAAGCCAATAAGCAACCTGCATAATGATGTTCCGAAAGTAGCAAGTATAAGCACATACTCCAGCCAAAGAGGTGTCTTACAGTATTGATCAAACAGAAGGGGAAAAAAATGTTTAACCTTTGCAAGATTAGTGGACTTTCCAACTCCATTAACACCGACAAAGACAACAACATATGGCTTTCCTTGCTCCTTGGCCGCATGTACATCCCTCAGTATGTCAATGGAGCGTTTGGGAGTTAAAATGCGAACAAGAGCCTCCTCCATTGCAGTCTGTAAAATCATCATTTTTCATAATAAAGTAAGCCAGTATTTAATAATTTTCAGTAGCACAAAGCATGCAGTAGCAGCAATAATAATAATTTGATGATATTAAGAAAATGATATATGTTTATAAACCTTCACGGTCGATGATATCCTGGTGAATGAACCCATCTTTTTACCCTCAAGACTAGCTGCAACTGACTCGCAGAGTTTCTCAGCTATTTCCTCCGCCTGATTAAGTGAAATGACAACATTTAGTTAGATCCTGTGAAGGATACAAGAGAGTAAAGTACAAACAATAGACAGATGCATACCACATTCTTCGTCATAAGCCTATCTTTAAGAGCTTTCAAAGCTGGTTCCAGGTCTGCCTTCTCCAAATTTGCTTTCCCTGTGATACTGAAAACAGTATATTGCAAAAAGACTGTTTAGAATTACAAATTCCATATCTTACAAATATTTATGCAAACACACCATCTTCTACACAACAAGTGAAATCTCAACCATGAGCCTAAATAAAATATTTGTAATATTAACTGTTTACCTCTGAAACATAGAAGAAAACCACCCCGTCTTTTTTGGATTGGGCTTGTTGTCTTGCCCCACTTCTTCATCTTCATCTTCACTCTCATCATCACTGCTAATAATTTCTTCCTTGTCCATCATACTCTTACCATGATCTGTTGCAACAACTTCATAGTTATCATCCCCTCTCTCATCGGTGGGATCTGTAAAGTCAAGTTTAGGTTGTGTCGGTGCATCATCCCAAACTCTGTTTTTCTTAGTTATCTTTTTGTTAGAATCCACCTTTGGAGCCTTGTTAGTAATAGTAGTAGTATCTGTTTTCTTTCCACCTTTGGATCTAAGCTTTTTCTGAAGCTTATTTACATCAAAAGCACCAGCTTCAGATTCCCTATTCTCTTTACCCTTTCCATCACCAGTTGCATAAGTTTCAATTCCATTTTGATGTCCATTGGAATTTCCATTCAGCAACTTGCGACTTACAATTGAATCTTTATCCCCACCATCCTTATCAGAACCATTACTCTTCTGATTTCCACCATCCGAACGACGACCAATCACAGCCTGTCCTTGTTTCTTACTCTGAATATTTGTCTGCCTATTACCACCAAACTGCAATTTGGATGATTTCTTCAATTCCTCAGCTCTAGCTTCAGCTTCCTTCTGTAATTGCCTAAAAACATCATCAAAATCATAATATTCCATCCTCTTTGGATCATAAACTTGCGAAAACTCCCTCTTAACAGTTGCAAGAAGATCATCGACATAAAAAAGATGCAGAATCCGTTGATAAACAGCAACAAATATCAAACCAAGATCATTATTGAAAGTCCACTTAAGAGTATAAGCAGCACCAGGAGCATCATAATTGTAAGACAAATCTCCTGATCGTTCTTCCAATAAACAAGATCGAATCAAAGTATCAATTGGTGATCCTTTCAAAGCATTTCCAAGCTCCTTACATGTCCATAGAATCAAACCTCCTCTTGTAAAAATCAACAATTGTTCTAACATTTTTTCAGATCTACAAAACTACCCTAATTTATTTATTTCTTCAATTTATCTCTTCTGCAATTCAAAAACAAATAAAAATAAAACAAAATTTTATTAACCAATATAAATCAGTTCGATTGTAATTCGAAAATAAAACAAAATCAAATTCTGTTTATTAACAAATATATGTTAATATAAATCAGTTCAATTGTAATTCGGAAACATACCTGGACAAATGGGGAAGAAAATCCCAAGAAATTCGATTTGGAGTATAATAAGGACAAGAGGAGTGGAGAATTTATAAGCAACCGACTTATTGGGGAAGCCCGGTCTAAACAGAATCTTATTCATTAGTACGGTCTTTATTTCAAACTTGGTAGGCGCAGGCATGAGGGATGAACCGATAAAACATATGCAGCATATTCCCATTCATTCTTCCAAAATCCATGAGATTTTGTTATCCAATAAGGCCCAAACATAGTATAGTAAAACCTATATGTCATAGGAATATATAAATTTCGGTCCTAATTTGGATCAGTTATAAATAAAAATAATTTTTATATTATAATAAATTATAATTTTTTTTGGTCCTATCTAGAGAAATTTGTTTCTATATAGTAATAATTAACTATGTATTAGCAAAAAATATATTACATAGAAAGAAAATTATTAAAGAAAATATCAAATTTTAGACTTTTAATATGACTTTTCATATTTCTAACACTTCCCAACACTAAATTAGTATATGCACAAAATATTTTGAAACTATACTAGCTTTTGAATTTATATTATTGTTGAAATTATATAATTATTTTTCTAGGTACAACTCTATTAAGTTATAACCTCTTTATAGTAATAATTTTTCTTATTCCCAAGAGTATGACTATAGAGAGGTTTTACTGTAACAACCTGTCTCTGATACAATTTTCTGAAGTCCTTATGAGTCTCACGTGACACTCACCCTAGACATTGCAAGAGTAATATTCTAGAACATCTCTATGGTAGCCAAATGATCGATAAAGCTTTTAGCCATGCTTAACGGGAGGGGGAACTTCTTTAATTGATCTGCTATATGAAGTTTTTTGTCCACTACATGAATTCAGAGTCGTGGTATACCTTCAGTTGTGCCTTCGACAAGGTCAACGTTCAATATTAACAATGTGTATGTTTCTGGTGGTTTTCTTCGATAGAATATTGACATGGATTAATTAAGGGTAATTTCCCGAATAAGCACAACTTTATGATGTTTCTTCCCAAATAAGCACACTTGAGGGTAATCTTCCCAAACAAGTACAAAATTTGGTTTGACTTTTTCTTTTTTGTCTTTAGAGTATTTTTGTTCCAATTTTACCCTTTTTATTTATATTAGTGTATTATCATTGTTTTTTAACTTTTTTTATACAAGTTGTCAGTGATGTGACACATAGAAGAGTAACCCACAGACCCACCACAACACATAACCATTCAATCATAAGGATGACTTGTTACTGTTGGATATTACTGAGCTACATGTTATCCTCCAGCAATAACTAGTTCATCCTCTAGATTACAATATTATTCTGCTACAATAAATAACAGACACGTGGCATTACATGTTTGAACTATAAATGGGCAAACTTAACGAGTGAGAATGGTTCTTGATTACAATTAAGAGTTTTCAACCGAGAAGAACAAAAGGTTTTTCAAATTCCTAACTAACCATGAGTCAATAATTCAGAGATTTTAACTTAGCTTATATCCTCTACATCACTAACACACATCCTCAACCCGGTAAATCACAAAAAACACAAAAAAACTGTGTTTTGTATTTTTAGTTTTAAAACTTGAAAAGTCCATAACTTTTGATTAAGAGGTCGAAAATGAATATAATTTATATGGTTGAAAAGATCTTGACGAGATCTAGCTAACAAGATCCCTCATGACTAGTAAATTCAAATTTCAAAATCTCACAACTTAAAACTGAGAAATTGGTTTTCAATAAAATTTCATATGGTTGAAATGGTTTTTTCATTGAAACCACATTGATCACCAAATTCAAAAAAAAAAAAAAAAAAAAAAATGCTTGTCCTCGATGTATGATATAATGTCATCTACAATTACAACAATATCCTCTACGTTGCTTACTGTTACCTTTATATTTAATAAATTAAAACTAAAATCCTGCAAGGGATCTACATGACCTGATATAAACTTATAAAGGTTTAGTGGTACTCATTAATTATTATTATTACTCCCTCCGTCCCAAATTAAGAGTCCTACTTTGGGAACTAAAAAAAATAAGGGGACATCATTTATTATGGTTAAACTAACTTAATTTTTCATATTTACCCTTATTCAAACAATATTACAATTTTCAATACTTTTTGGTTTTTGTTCCCACTATTTATGATTTTTCACAACTTAGAATTTTTTTTTTCTCACCATTTTTTAGTTTTAGTTTACTTTCCCATCACTTCTTAGTTTTAGGTTAATTTTCCCACCACTAATTCTTTGTTTTAGGCAAAATAATTTAAGATTTTGAAAATAAAATTCCTAGAAAGTTGAGTAAGCATTTAATGAGTTAGATAAGCATACAAGAAAATTCAACAAATTTTAAATTTACTCAATTTTCAAGTAAAGGGTAATTTAGGAACTAATGGTTTTAAGGTTAATTATTATTTGCCTAAAATAGAAAATGGGACACAATTTTGGGACATCATAAAAAGGAATACCGGACTCTTAATTTGGGACGGAGGGAGTATTTTTTTGTAATCAAGATAATACTTGAAAGAGTTTCAACTCATAAAATTGAATGCTTTTAATTAAGGAATTTAAAGTTTTGGGTGTGCCAACATAAACATCATTTTAAAACTTATTCTATTAGAGCATTCCCAATGGTAGGTTTTAGCACACTTTTAGTTAACTTTTAGTGAAAACACTTGCCAATGGTAGCTTTTAACACACTTTTCAAGCAAAACACTTTTAACTCCTTGGCAAATTTGCCAAGGAGTTAAAAGTGCCACGTAGGAATCCATCCGCCACAATTAGTGCGGTATGGACTCATCTAAAAGAAGATCCATCCGCCACAATGAGTGCGGTATGGATCCATACCCCACATAGATTGCGGTTTCAATAATCCACCATTGGAAACACTAAAACCCTTTTTTCGTTAAAACCATTGAAAACCCCAAAATTCCTTAAAACCATCCTATGTGGCACCACTAAAAGTGTTTTACCATTGGGAATGCTCTTACAAAGAAAACATTCATTCTTATAAATACTTGTTATTTATTACTTGTCAAGAATCTGAATAAGGTTTATATCAGGTGTTGTACATCTTGCATGATTTTATTTTAACCATTAAATACATTAGTAACAATAAGCAATGTGGATGATATTGTTGTACTTCTAGAGGAAATTATACCATATATAGAAGACACGGATTTTCTTTTCGAATTTGGTGATAAATGTGGTTTCAATGGAAAGGCCTTGAAAAAACCATTTGAACCATATTAAATTTTATTGAAAACCAATTTCTTAATTGTAAGTTATGAGATTTTGAAATTTTGATGTTTGAATTTATTAGTCATGTGAGATCTTGTTAGCTAGATCTCGTCAAGATCTTTCCAACCATATAAATTATATTCATTTTCGACTTCTCAGTCAAAAGTTATGGACTTTTCAAGTTTTAAACAAAACATACATAATACAGTTTTTTTGTCTTTTTGTGATTTATGACAGCTGGTGCTTTGTCTTTTATGAATGGAAGATAGATCAATACAATGTGGAGGAAAAAGTACATAAGGGTATAAATGTCGAAAGAAAAAATCAAAGCAAATTTTGTACTTGTTGGGAAGAGTACCCTCAAGTGTGTTTGTTTGGGAAGAAATACCATAAAGTTGTGCTTATTCGGAAAATTACCCATTAATTAATGTCAAAGTTGCAAAAATTAAGACACGTGGCAGAAAAATTACAAATAAAAAGGAAATAAATGACTACACCATCATCTTCTTCCTTGTATTTCATTTATTTAAACCAAAACGTACAATCTATTAAACCTAAAAATTAATTTTCTCGAAAAATTTCTCCACAATTATTAAACTTATCCCAAAGTCCCCAACTCCGAAAGTAAGTAAATAAATATGCCCCAAATCTTTTAAATAAAATCGAAACCTAATAACAACAAATTCATGGTTCATTCCTGTAATAATTAGTGAATTTTAATTCATTTTAGGTTTGGGATTATTTTTTCTTAATTTAGTTAGTTGGTTATAGTTCAATTTTAACTTTGGGTTTTTTTTTTTTTTTTTTTAATTTGAATTAACTCATCAAGATACCTTGAGTATTTTAATAATTTTAGCCATGTGTGACTTGGTTAATGCCACATGTACATTTTTTTGTCATGCCATTTTTTTTTTTGTCTAAGATTCTGACCGGATTCCGTTTCGGTGGTTAGTTTTGAAAATAACTTTGCACCACATTGTTAGTTTAAAAGTTTGTTGTTAGGATAGAAAATAAGGTTCAACCACATTGTCAATTTGCACAATTTGGTCGATTTTGTTATCCAATAAGGCCCAAACTTAGTGACAACCTCTCTGATACAATTTTTTTAAAGTTATTATGAATCTCATGTGACATAATTCACCCTAGACAGTGCAATATTCTAGAGCATCACCTCAATGGCATTTAATGGTAGATGAATAGTCGATGGGGCTTTTAGCCATGCTTAACGAGAGATGGAACTTCTTTGATTGATCAACATATGAAGTTTTTTGTCCACTACGTGGATTTGGAGTCGTGGCACACCTTCAGTTTTGCCGACAAGGCGAGATATGAAAAAAATTGACTTTCTTTACACATTTGTAATGCCCCTAAAATCCAATCTTAAGTGATTAAGCCAAAACAGACTCCATAGTCATAATGTTTACCATATGTCCTCCACAGATCGTAAGCTCACACTACTGTCATGTGATAACAAATCAAACAATCAATATCCATGCAAGACATGATAAAGAAATAACTGAAATAACCAACAACTACTACCACAACAGAAGACTAACAAAACTGTATCTTTGAATAAATGAATAAAGAATAAATCTAAATAAAAAACTGAATAACCGAAACTGGTATGAAATAAGTCTTGCACATGTTACACTAAAATCAAATCCTAGCAAACTACTGGACTAAGAGCAACGACTAAATGGCTAACTATCACCATATATC
>KZ305133.1:64254-86310 GCA_002738505.1 Aquilegia coerulea | reverse complement strand
CGGAAGTGAACTTGGTTGACAATCCAAGGGAATGGTTCCTGGATACTGGTGCAACCAAGCACATTTGCTCAGATAAGAGGATGTTCACTACTTATACTTTGAACCATCAGAATGAACAACTCTACATGGGCAACTCATCTACATCGAAGGTAGAAGGTCAAGGGAAAATTGTGCTGAAGATGACTTCTGGAAAGGAAGTTAGCCTCAACAATGTGTTGCATGTTCCAGACATTCGCAAGAATCTGATTTCTGGATCACTCTTAAGCAAGAATGGCTTCAAGATGGTGATTGAATCTGACAAGTTTGTACTCACTAAGGCTGGGATGTATGTGGGTAAAGGGTATGTTAGCGATGGGCTATTCAAGCTCAATGTAATGACTGTTATTCCAAATATTAATAAGAATAATTCTTCTGCTTATATCGTTGAGTCTTTTAATGTTTGGCATGAACGTCTAGGACATGTTAATTATAATACTTTGCGTAGACTAATTAACATGGATATGATTCCACATTGCAATCCCAAAGCATGTGATAAATGCGAAATTTGTGTGGAAGCTAAACTTACCAAAACCCCACATCATTCGGTCCAAAGAAGTACCGAACCTCTAGATTTAATTCACACTGACTTGTGTGATTTAAAGTTTGTGCAAACTAGAGGTGGTAAAAAGTATTTTGTTACTTTTATTGACGACTGCACAAAGTTTTGCTATGTTTATTTGTTAACAAGCAAAGATGAAGCTATAGAAAAGTTTCAACAGTATAAACTTGAGGTTGAAAATCAACTTGGCAAGAAAATCAAGATTGTAAGGAGCGATCGAGGAGGTGAATATGATAAACCATTTAATGACTTTTGTGCTGAAAATGGAATCATACACCAAACTACGGCTCCATACTCTCCTGAATCTAATGGTACTGCTGAACGCAAGAACCGAACATTGAAAGAGATGATGAATGCTTTGTTGTTAAATTCAGGGTTACCCCAGAACATGTGGGGGGAAGCCATTCTTACTGCGAATTATATTCTCAATAAGATACCTCATAAGAAAACCGGCAAAACACCATATGAATTATGGAAAGGTCAAACACCTTCTTATAAATTCATGAAAGTGTGGGGGTGTTTAGCCAAGGTTGCGGTCCCACCTCCTAAACAAGTGAAGATTGGACCTAAAACTGTTGATTGCATTTTTATAGGCTACGCTAACAATCTCATCTTCAATCTGCTTAGCAAGCTCTCTAGTAGGGCATAAAACAAGAGCATAAGGACCTTGATCTTTATTCTTTTCACTAATACGCGGTAATTTAGAAATATAACTTAACATAGGAAGAACATAAGCAGCAGTCTTACCTGATCCAGTTTGAGCTAAACCAATCACATCTCTGTTGGAAACAGTTTGAACAGATTCTGTCAGAAATCTGACAGAAATCTGACAAGGTCTTTGGCTGGACATTTCGATATGTTCTAGAGCTCCATTGAGCTAGATCTTGGTACGTATGGAATCCTCGTTCCGAGTAGATGTTCGCAGAATATTCATACGTCTAAAACTGTTCCATAGTGAATGAGAAATTGGTGTCCCAAGTTCCAAACAACTTGAGACAAAGCAAGGAAAATATGATAGTCCCACATTTGACCCATGTAGATAAGATTTTGTCTAGAAAAACCCCTCATGTACAATAAGGGCGTGGCCCTTGGGGTTACAATGTTTTCGCGCGTTGGGCGGAACCTTACATGGGCTTGGGCTTGAAAAACACACACACGCGCGCGCGCGCGCCGTCCGTCCGTCCGACCGACCGACCCGACCCGACCCGGCTCGGGCTTGGGCTTGGGATTTGGGATTTGGATTTGGATTTGGATCTTGGTGATCCAACATAATCTTTTTAGTAGAAAGGTCCATTAGAATAAATCCAAATAGGTGCATACCTATTCCGAACCGGTTTGCTACTGGTTCGGCCCAGATAGGTGCAACCTTTCATGAAACTGTTTCGGGCCCAAAAGTTGTGTCCTTTGATGAAACTGTTTAAAGCCCAAAGTGTCTGTTCGGCCTTAATGGTTGTATCCGTTCAATGAACTGTTTCGGCCCAAGTGTCTGTTCACTTAGTTTTCTTGCTATAAATACCTTGTCAGTGTCTGCATTTTTTTCATTCATTCGAAAACATCACATTCATTATCATTCATAGTCTGTCAGTGTCCCTTGAGAGAGTTACATCACTGAACTGGTTCGCCGTCTTCGTTTTGTTTGAAGTGCTGCTACACGACGAAGGTATTGATCGTTGTATCCTGGGAGACAGTTTGCATTACACCCATACAGCACCTGTTGGGGCAAATTATGTCTTAAGGACAGAGATTTTCTCGACTCGATCACATCATACTGTCCTTAATTATTGTTCTGGTTTGCATACTCTATTTATTCTGGGTTTTCTGGTTTTACTTAGAATTATACTTATGCCATACTAACATACTGCCTAACATTCTTAAGACATAATTTTATGTTAGTATTTTGGTTTACTGTTCCATATTTTTTTTACTTTTTATATCCGAAAATTTTGTTTTTCGGAATTTTGTTACTGTTTAACAAATTTATTTGCAGATTGAGGTTAATTTTCGATACAGTTCGAAAATTTTGAATTTTTTTTCGAAATTTTTTTTTAATTTTCGTATTTGCAGACATAGGTACAGGAAATAAAATTTTCTGGTTGTTTAATCTGTCTGAATATTCTGTTTCAGACAAATGGAAGAGTCACAAACTCATGTCCCCGCGAACATTGGAACTATCAATGGAAGTTCAGCTACCAATTTTGTTCCTACTGTTTCTACTGTTGCTGTTCCTACTGCTGTTCCAACAGTTCCTACCCATGTTACTGTTGGGGAAAAACCCGAGAGATTCAACGGAACAGACTTTAAGAGGTGGCAGCAGAAGATGCTGTTTTACCTTACAACTCTGAATCTCGCTAAGTTCCTGTACGAACTACTTCCAAAGCAAGATGGAGGCGAATCTGATCGCCAAACTGTTGCTGCTATAGATGCTTGGAAACATGGAGATTTCCTTTGCCGAAACTATATCCTAAATGGACTGGACAACACACTCTACAATGTGTACAGTCCATTCAAAACATCCAAAGAACTCTGGGAATCTTTGGATAAGAAGTACAAAGCCGAGGATGCTGGTTCAAAGAAGTTTGTGGTCGGCAGGTTCCTTGATTTTAAGATGGTGGACTCCAAGACTGTGATCAGTCAGGTCCAAGAACTTCAACTTATTCTGCACGAAATTCATGCAGAAAACCTTACTTTGTGTGAACCCTTTCAGGTGGCTTCTGTTATTGAGAAGTTACCCCCTTCATGGAAGGATTTTAAGAACTATCTTAAACACAAACGTAAGGAGATGGGCTTGGAAGACCTGATTCTCCGGCTTCGCATAGAAGAAGACAACCGTACTTCTGAAAAGAATACTGTCGTTGTTTCTGAGGATGCCAAAGCCAATGTTGTGGAACATGGGAAGAAGAACAAGAAGCGCAAATCTTCTGACCAAGGTTCCAATAACAAGCAATCCACCAAGAAATTCAAAGGAAAGTGCTTCAACTGTGGCAAGTCAGGTCATCGCCAAAGTGACTGCCGAAGCAAGAAGAAAGATGACAAGAAAGGAAAGAATCCCGCTCAAGCAAATCTGACTGAAGAAGACAAGATGATTGCTGACTTGGGCATAATCGACCTTTGTGCTATGGTTTCGGAAGTGAACTTGGTTGACAATCCAAGGGAATGGTTCCTGGATACTGGTGCAACCAAGCACATTTGCTCAGATAAGAGGATGTTCACTACTTATACTTTGAACCATCAGAATGAACAACTCTACATGGGCAACTCATCTACATCGAAGGTAGAAGGTCAAGGGAAAATTGTGCTGAAGATGACTTCTGGAAAGGAAGTTAGCCTCAACAATGTGTTGCATGTTCCAGACATTCGCAAGAATCTGATTTCTGGATCACTCTTAAGCAAGAATGGCTTCAAGATGGTGATTGAATCTGACAAGTTTGTACTCACTAAGGCTGGGATGTATGTGGGTAAAGGGTATGTTAGCGATGGGCTATTCAAGCTCAATGTAATGACTGTTATTCCAAATATTAATAAGAATAATTCTTCTGCTTATATCGTTGAGTCTTTTAATGTTTGGCATGAACGTCTAGGACATGTTAATTATAATACTTTGCGTAGACTAATTAACATGGATATGATTCCACATTGCAATCCAAAAGCATGTGATAAATGCGAAATTTGTGTGGAAGCTAAACTTACCAAAACCCCACATCATTCGGTCCAAAGAAGTACCGAACCTCTAGATTTAATTCACACTGACTTGTGTGATTTAAAGTTTGTGCAAACTAGAGGTGGTAAAAAGTATTTTGTTACTTTTATTGACGACTGCACAAAGTTTTGCTATGTTTATTTGTTAACAAGCAAAGATGAAGCTATAGAAAAGTTTCAACAGTATAAACTTGAGGTTGAAAATCAACTTGGCAAGAAAATCAAGATTGTAAGGAGCGATCGAGGAGGTGAATATGATAAACCATTTAATGACTTTTGTGCTGAAAATGGAATCATACACCAAACTACGGCTCCATACTCTCCTGAATCTAATGGTACTGCTGAACGCAAGAACCGAACATTGAAAGAGATGATGAATGCTTTGTTGTTAAATTCAGGGTTACCCCAGAACATGTGGGGGGAAGCCATTCTTACTGCGAATTATATTCTCAATAAGATACCTCATAAGAAAACCGGCAAAACACCATATGAATTATGGAAAGGTCAAACACCTTCTTATAAATTCATGAAAGTGTGGGGGTGTTTAGCCAAGGTTGCGGTCCCACCTCCTAAACAAGTGAAGATTGGACCTAAAACTGTTGATTGCATTTTTATAGGCTACGCTCATAATAGTAGTGCTTATCGATTTTTAGTTCACAAATCTGATATTCCTGATGTTCAGGTCAATACTATTATGGAATCAAGAAATGCATATTTCTTTGAAACTGTGTTCCCTTGTCAAGATGCTAAGCATCGAAAGAGAACACGTGAAAACGCTCCAAGAGTTGAGCAAGAAACTACAGATAATACTGTGCCAAGGGATGAACATCAGAATGAGGATGAACCTAGGCGAAGTAAACGAGCTAGAAAAACGAAGGCATATGGTCCTGATTTTCTAACATATCTTGTGGAGACATATGGTCCTCAATTCATGACTTTCTTAGTGGACAATGATCCATTAACTTTTAAAGAGGCCATGTCTACTCAAGATGCTCCCCAGTGGAAGGAAGCAATTAAAAGTGAAATTGATTCCATAATGCAAAACCACACATGGGAGCTAACCACACTTCCTCCTGGAACGAAATGTTTAGGTTCCAAATGGATCTTCAAAAAGAAGATGAGAACAGATGGTTCAATAGACAAATACAAGGCCAGACTTGTAGTCAAAGGTTACAGGCAGAAACAAGGCTTGGATTTCTTTGACACTTACTCTCCAGTAACGAGAATAACGTCTATTCGAACGCTTCTTGCGATTGCTGCAATACACAACCTTGAAATACATCAAATGGATGTAAAAACGGCTTTCCTAAATGGCGATTTAGAAGAAGAAATCTATATGCAACAACCTGAAGGTTTTGTTGCACCTGGACAGGAGAATAAGGTGTGTAGACTTGTAAAATCATTATATGGTTTAAAACAAGCCCCGAAGCAATGGCATGAAAAATTTGATAATGTAATGTTGTCAAGTGGTTTCAAAATAAACGAATGTGACAAATGTGTTTACACTAAGTCCACTCAAACTGGATATGCTATTGTATGTCTCTATGTAGATGACATGCTGATTTTTGGTAGCAACAATGACATCATAAATGCTACTAAGAACATGCTTCGCAGTAAGTTTGATATGAAGGATATGGGAATTGCTGATGTTATACTAGGGATTAAAATCACTAGAACATCAGATGGAATTGCACTATCGCAATCCCACTACATTGAGAAGGTTCTTGAAAAGTTCAAGAAATACTCCACTGGAATTGCCAAAACTCCAGAAGATCCCAATCTTCATTTAACTAAGAATACTGGGGCTAGCATATCACAAATAGAATATGCTCGTGTCATTGGCAGTTTGATGTATATCACAAATTGCACTAGACCAGACATGGCTCACGCTGTAAATGTCCTAAGTCGTTACACGAGTAATCCAGGAAAGAATCACTGGAAGGCAATAACTAGGGTATTGAACTATCTGAAATATACCTCAAGTTATAATCTGCACTACTCTAGATATCCACCAGTAGTAGAAGGATATTGTGATGCTAATTGGATATCAGATACTAAAAACTCAAAAGCCACGAGTGGCTATGTTTTTACTCTGGGTGGTGCAGCGATATCTTGGAAATCCTCTAAGCAAACATGCATTGCTAGATCCACTATGGAGGCTGAATTCATTGCTTTAGATAAAGCAGGAGAAGAAGCAGAATGGCTTCGAAATTTCTTAGAGGATATTCCTATGTGGGAACAACCAGTACCAGCTATTCGTATAAACTGCGATAGTCAATCTGCTATAGGCAGGGCACTGAGTAGTATGTATAACGGTAAGTCTCGACACATCAGACGAAGACACAAAACCGTTAGGAAATTGCTCTCAACTGGAATAATCTCTATAGAGTATATTAAGTCGGCTGAAAACCTAGCGGATCCATTTACTAAAGGTTTGGCCAGAGAGCAAGTTCAAGCTTCATCGAGAGGAATGGGTGTAAAACCTAAGACGAAAGAGTAGGCCTGATGGCAACCCTACCTAGCTGACTGGAGATCCCAAGATCTAGGTTCAAAGGGACAACCGAATCTCGCATGACTCGACGATAGCACTGTGAGATTAAACATCTCTTATCCATTCCTATGATGATGAGACCAGTGCTGCCTGCATTGATGGACTAGGATAAGCTTTTGCTTTTAATGATTCCCATAGCATGTAAAACAAGTGGAGTATAGCAGGATACTCTTCATGGGTAATCACCTTATGAGTGAGAAAAAGGGGCCGTTTTCTGTGAGAATGTTGAAGGTTGCATTCTTTAAGAGCACTCATGAATACCAGGAAGTTCAAGGCCAAAATGAACACAACCATAGAACCAAGTTCTTTGAGGAAGGGAAACTGTGTGGTAGCCATTGTCTTGGTTTACACAAACGGCTGAACAGTTCAAGACATCATGTTCACTGATTAGCCAGTAAATCCGATGGTTATCCACTAGGGTAGGTTCAAGGCTGAAAAATTGCTACCTATACCGATGCAGCTACTTTCCGCTTGTACTCTCTCAGTTGCATTGCATTTGCATAAATCCGTAATTTCCATTCATGCGGGGGATTGTTGGAAACAGTTTGAACAGATTCTGTCAGAAATCTGACAGAAATCTGACAAGGTCTTTGGCTGGACATTTCGATATGTTCTAGAGCTCCATTGAGCTAGATCTTGGTACGTATGGAATCCTCGTTCCGAGTAGATGTTCGCAGAATATTCATACGTCTAAAACTGTTCCATAGTGAATGAGAAATTGGTGTCCCAAGTTCCAAACAACTTGAGACAAAGCAAGGAAAATATGATAGTCCCACATTTGACCCATGTAGATAAGATTTTGTCTAGAAAAACCCCTCATGTACAATAAGGGCGTGGCCCTTGGGGTTACAATGTTTTCGCGCGTTGGGCGGAACCTTACATGGGCTTGGGCTTGAAAAACACACACACGCGCGCGCGCGCGCCGTCCGTCCGTCCGACCGACCCGACCCGGCCCGGCTCGGCTCGGATCGGATCGGACTCGGGCTCGGGCTTGGGCTTGGGCTTGGGATTTGGATTTGGATCTTGGTGATCCAACATAATCTTTTTAGTAGAAAGGTCCATTAGAATAAATCCAAATAGGTGCATACCTATTCCGAACCGGTTTGCTACTGGTTCGGCCCAGATAGGTGCAACCTTTCATGAAACTGTTTCGGGCCCAAAAGTTGTGTCCTTTGATGAAACTGTTTAAAGCCCAAAGTGTCTGTTCGGCCTTAATGGTTGTATCCGTTCAATGAACTGTTTCGGCCCAAGTGTCTGTTCACTTAGTTTTCTTGCTATAAATACCTTGTCAGTGTCTGCATTTTTTTCATTCATTCGAAAACATCATATTCATTATCATTCATAGTCTGTCAGTGTCCCTTGAGAGAGTTACATCACTGAACTGGTTCGCCGTCTTCGTTTTGTTTGAAGTGCTGCTACACGACGAAGGTATTGATCGTTGTATCCTGGGAGACAGTTTGCATTACACCCATACAGCACCTGTTGGGGCAAATTATGTCTTAAGGACAGAGATTTTCTCGACTCGATCACATCATACTGTCCTTAATTATTGTTCTGGTTTGCATACTCTATTTATTCTGGGTTTTCTGGTTTTACTTAGAATTATACTTATGCCATACTAACATACTGCCTAACAAGTGGTAATAGAGGTATATATGGTTGGTGGTAGTGGTGGTGGTGGTGGTGTTGGTAATGGAGTGTTAAGGGTTTATATAGTGGCGGCGGTTGGGTTGTGGAAGTGGTGGAGTTAAGGTAATTGGAGATGGTGGTGGTGGATGGTGGTAATTAAGGATGGAGGTGGCAGTTGTTTAGAGAAGGAATATGGAAGGAAGTTATGATCTAGACCATCGATTTTGGATGGCTAAAGATATATCTAACTCTTGGGTGGTGGAGATTAATTCAATTAATAATGGGTAACATGTTATTTTATGATGAAAGATATTTTTGTCAATATAAAAGAAAAACTGGTCAATGGCTTGGTTGATCGGCTTGAAATAAGAAAATGGGAGGTATCTTTAATGATTTTTCAAATCTCGGGGGTATCTCAAAGAGTGCAAACTTTTCTGGGGATATCTCTAAATCTTCCTTAAAGAAAATTAATTAGAAAAAGAATAAAATTATAATGGGCACATATAAAAATGAAAATAAATTAAACTAACCCATGCGTAACATGGACTAAAATACTAGTACTAGCAATAAGCTTTGTTGGTCATGTATTTTGCGGTAGTTGAAGATGAAAATTACAAAACATTATATGGCAGTATATGATAAGTTTCTTGATAAATCCATATTATCTTGCATGTGGTCAGAGTTCCTATCACATTAAATGGAACCGGTTTGTTGAAACTAATGTTAAATTTGACACAATTTGTAATGTATAAACATGTGATCTTGACTACTTTGTTACTATAAGCATTAGGCAACAACAAAGTGTTCACCAGACCAGTTTTCAAAAGCACTTGAAGTTTAATGTTACTAAGTTTTCAATAAATCATTAAAGCAAAAATCAACTCCAGTTTCTTCTTCTGAGGTTGCGTTTGGCAAAACTATTTTGACTAAAAGTAACTCCATCGACAAGTTGCTGATACTTGAAGTATGTTTGACAAATATTTACTTATAAATTAAAAAGTTGAAAGTTAGTTTGGTTACCAAAATTTTATCACAAGAAGTTCCAAAAAAAAACATCTAGACAACAAGTATATATCCAATGGTATGAGCCCAATATGATCATGGTAAGCAAGCTCATAATCCAAAGCATAACCGACAAATAATAATGAAGCATCAAGATAAAATGAAAAAAGAGAATGGAGGAGAACATACTTGATGTAGATATAGAGAAAGGAAGTGAAATAACACCCAAAACACTAAGCTTCCGATTACACACACAGTTTAAGAGCAAACAAAAAACACTAAGATAAGGAAGAAACCGGAAAGAAAAAGAAGAGAAGAACAGAGAGAAATAAGAGCTTCCTAAACAGTTAGAAGGGGATGAAAAACTTCTCTTGATTTGTGCTTATAGAGTATATGCATGATTTGAATGTAGTTGGCAAGAATTTCAAAAAGATGGGCTGGAGAAGAAAAAAGAAAAAAAAAATTGGGCCGAAACTGTTCAGAGAACGTACGTACGTCTTTAGAACGTTCGTATGTCGGGATACAAGAAAACCTTGCTGCCTGAACATGCATACGAACGTTATAACACCGTTCGTACGTTCCTCTCAAAAAAAACATTTGCCTCCACAAACGTACGAACGTGCTAACAACGTTCGTACTCCCCTTTTTTTTTTTTTTTTTTTTTTTAACAATAGAGAACTAACCTTAATAACAGAAAAACAAACCGAATAACTAACAACGCAAACCATAATAAGAAGAGAAAAGGAAAAGAACCGATGTACCATAGAAGTGAAGAGGAATACATCATGAACTTCCAAAAACAGTAGCCAATCCCAATCCGTACAAAAATAAGAGGCAATATATGGGGATAAATAAAAGATTGAACAAATAAGAGAATTGAAGTGCATCATAAACTAAACCTCGGTGTGTAGATTCAATGCAATGCATAAAGAGAGAGAAAGGTCACCACTAGACCACACCCTTTGAAGACCTAGAATATAGAACCATCAACAAGAGACATACGATTAGTAAGTGAGCATAGAAGAAACAAACTTCAACCCCCTTTGAAACAAACGTTGAGAATAGAAGGAAAACGAATATAAATATGATCTTTCAAATGAAAACCAAGACATCCAAAAGACAAAGGAATATAAACTATGTATGTCTTACATAAAAACAATGAACATGCGCTTGGATTTTTTTTTTTTTATTTTGCCGCATGTGGTGGAGTTTAGTCTACATCACACTAATGTCTTTCCCGCGTGGGAGGGATTTTTGCCTCCATCTTTTCAAATACACGAGGGTAGGGTGTAGCCTACATCTTTTTGACAAACACAAACTCAAGAAGTGCAATACCATGATAACGTGCAACACAAGAACTAACATCACTTGAGTGCATCCGTCAGAGCATGACCCTCACAACCCCAACGGGTTCTTAGCCAACTGATATTGCTTCAAAGACAATCAAATGGCTGGGGATAAAGTGAGTCATTGACCACTAACAAGAGTTGTAATAGGAAGATAAGAATGTTCAATAACACTAACAACAAGATGAACATTAACCAAAACAAAGGAGAGATAGCTCAAGATCACATAAATACTCGAGAGATAGAGAAGTTCTATGAGCTCAAAGAATATGTAAGTGGTTTCCAAAAACTCCCATTATGCAAGCATGTCGTGCACTGTGCAAACAAGCGAGGAAAAATGCATGATACATACCAAAACATACTTAAGAGTTCAGAAAGAGAAAACACCCAAACATATTGCAACTTATTTAAGACAATTGAGTTAAACCAATATCTCAGAAAAGATGCATCCAACAACACATACATGGAATAAATAAAGAAAAAACAAAAAATAGAAGAAATAACCAACAACCCTTTTTTTTTTATTATTAACAATGTATTCAGACATGCAGCATAATCTGCAAGCTAAACAAACAAAGCATAAAAAAACAGAAGTACCAAACAAATAGCCTATGTGGTTAGAGAAATATGCAATTCAAATAACACAAGGCTAGAAACAAACTACATCATCCCAAATATGAGACACCACCAGACTTTTGCAAGTCCAGAAAAACCTGCAACTTATCTTTTCTTACCCATACTTGTTTAACACTAGGCGTGCACACCTTGGGAGTTGAAAAGATATGAGATCTCCCCTTAACAAGCTTTGCAATAGACTTGTCCTTAACTAATTCCACCTTAGTCTTTGACTTCCTTTTGTTGGAGTACCTGTTTTTCTTAAACCTATGGCAATAAACATTAGAATTCCAAGGTCTAGAAAACGCACAAGAAGGAACATAAGAATCAACAAGATTATAATTATAAGGAACATGAGAATAACATTTAACATGTTGATTAAAATCCCAACAAAAGATATCCAAATGACCATCTCTACCACAATAAGAACAATGAAAAACATTAGACTTACTCAAAGAATTCTTATAAGAAGATGTGGTGGTAGAAGATGAAACATGTATGTCACCATTGTATTTGTGACATGGTGCCTTAACAAAACCTATACCTCCATTATGAGAACAATATGGCTTATCAGTAAAAACAGCCTTACCATTAACCTTAGACTTAAAATTCTTACGAGAAACATGCTGAAAATTAGTAGCATTAAGTCTAATCTCAATAGGTGGGGTAGGCAAAAGGGCAGACAAACTAGATTTTACAGGAGTAATCACACTAGATGAACTAGTAGAACTAGCAATAGGAGAATCAAATCTAGTTTTATCCAAAACCTGCAATTGGAGTTGAGTAGACGTTAAATCGTTCTTTGTTACCTCATACTCCACCAATAGAGATTTGTATTTCTCATCGACCTCCTGATTGGCCTTCTCTAAAGCTGCAATTCTACATAACAAGTCAAGTTTTTCTTTGTCAAATAATTGAGAAATAGAAATTACATCATCTGCAGCACAAGAAATTTGTTTTTCAAGAATCTTAATTTTATCCTGCAAAGAAAGATTAACCTTTTCCAAATTTTTAATTTTGGATTCATAAACTTCCCCTTGTAGCATATAGTCCTCTGCACAATGTCTGAGTCGTTGTTCTAGAGAATCAACCTTAGTCTGCAAAACACCATTATCTTCAAAACAAACATTATCAGAAATAGTAGATACATTACAATTAGCTTTATTAAATTTTTCCTGCAAATCAATATTAGCTTTTTGTAATCTTTCACATTCTTTTGCAGAAAGTCTGTAAAGAAGAGCCCAATCACTATTGCTAACAACATACAAATTATCATCCTTTTCAAAATCAGATTTTGGTTTTGTAGATTTAGACGATTTAGCAATAAAACTATTATAACCAGACTCATGAACCATTATTGCACTCATAGGATCTACGCGTGAGCCATTACGCTCCATAACAAGCGCCCTGCTCTGATACCAATTGAAAACCCAATATATGTGCAATATAACAATAGTAAAGCAAACAATAAAGCAATAAACAAATAAAGAACACACGATATTTTTAACGTGGTAAAACCCAATATGGGAAACGTCCATGGTTGTCCTCGCGACAACAAATAAATCCACTAAATGAAAGAGATGTACAAACCTATCAACTACCTGCAATCACTGCGAGTTGACACTACTGGTTATCTCTAACACCTTGACTTCACCAGAGCACCTTGATGTACGCACAAGACACTCGACTTCTTGATGAACACACAAGAAGACTCGAAGCCGAACTATGAAACAAGCTTACACCAGAGTTCCTTGATGAACACACAAGGATACTCGATTTCTTGATGAACACACAAGAAGACTCGAAGCTAAATCAATATAAACAATAATGAAGAAGAAGATGAATGGGGAAGAAGAAGATGAGTTCAATCACCAAAGCCACCTAAACCAAAACCTAAACAAACTCCAAGACTAGAGATGAATTGGACGGCCAAAGAACTGACTTGTTCTTTGGAAGAGAAACCCTATTTATACTTAGGGTTGAAAACCAAGGAAAATGGGCCGAAATAGTGAAAACCCACTTTGGACGTACGTACGTCGATATGACGTTCGTACGTCTTCCACACGAAACGAGCTTGCTGACTACTTGGACGTACGAACGTTCTAACTCGGTACGTACGTCCTGACCAAAACAAGTCTGCTGCCTACCATGACGTACGTACGCCCTAACTAGGTACGTACGTCCTGAACCCAAAACTTACTTTTGACACATGGACGCGAGGACACAGACTCGGGACGATGTGCGTACAACTTGGTTTTCCTAACAATGAACTCAAGGCGAAATAACCAAGAACACTTTGTCACAAAATTGATGTCAAACCACTTCGTGCCGGTTTCAATCTCCCCCTTTGACATTGATTTTGTGACAAAAACCTATGACTCTAATAGCACTTATAAAACGTGCTTACAAACCCAAACCATGGCATTTATAAAACATGCCTACAAAATCACTCAAGGTAGAACATATACCAAGTCACCAATTCTTGTTATCCAGCTTGAGCAAGACGCTTTAACCATCAGAGACCGAACGAAAGCAAATAAGAATTTCCGAAGCAATCAAGGAATCAACAGAAGTTCCTTCAAGCAACTCCCCCATACTTCATGAGCTCCAAAGTTTGACACTTGAGCTCCCCCATAACTGTACATGCACTTTATGATCATCATCACTTTCACTCTCCCATACATGTTCACTCCCCCATACATGTAGTATACCTGAAACATGACCCAAGAATACACTAACAAGGAAGAGACGATTGTTAGTATTTAGAGTCATAAATCTCCCCCTTTTTGTCACAAGAAGTGAACAAGTGAAACAAGGACAACCATAAATAAGAAAACCATACAGCCAATAACATAACAAGCACGATGATAGGTAAAGTAAAAGAAGAACAACTAGGAGCAGTAATCCATAGGGAGAATTAAAAAACCAAACAGTAATAACAAAAATATTTGAATTAACGAATGCGAAAGATCCGTTCCCAAGGACCTAGAAGAAGCTTTGAGAAAGAAGCCTCAACACGAGCCGAAGAATACTACCATGAAGAACACGACAGAAACGGCAAACTTTTGAATGGTCCTTGAATTCCATCACCATGAACGACACATAACCAATAACCGGAACAAATACCCCATGAAGTTCATATTCTGCCATTGAAAAATCCTGAAAGGCAAGGATGAAACTAGAAGGGAGGTAAGAAGGCACAATAGGGAGAAGGGTACAATAAATGAAACTATATATAGGAAAACAGGACTAAACCAACCGTGGGCCCCAAACAAATCAGGCCTAATACCCAACAATCAACATATTTCTACTAAGTTGAGAAGAACTAGTAGTAATAGGATCATAATAGCAATATCCAAAACAAACACAATTTCTAACAATAGTAACAAGACAGAATTCCAATAGAACTATAGCAAACAAAATATGGAAGAAAGAAAGAAAGAAAGAAAAAAAAAATCTACTCCCCGGAATCCAAGTCATCATTACTCTGCTCATCACCAGAAGTTCCCACAAGACCATCATCCTCGCTCCCTCTCTCAGAGGCATCACCATCGATATCACCTGTAACTGGAGGTACCTCGTCCGGAAATGGAGGCAACTCGATGGGAGTGAAGTCGATCTGAAGATGACGCATCTGGGCGACGTTCATCCTGTGAAGATCACGGAGCATAGCATCATGCTGAGAAAGGATGACTCCAAAACGATCTAACTGAGCATCCGTATGATCTTGGTGACGTCGAAGAGACGAGACCCGCGCCTCAACTGCAGCCACTGCTCGGTTGCTCCTAACCGAGGCAGACGGGGGGCGCCCAGAAGTTAAGGCCCTATCGAAATCATCATGGCTATCAAGAACCCTGCCTCCCCAAATCAAGTGATGTGTCAATCGCGCACCTACAGCTTCAAAAGCAGCTTTCCTAGACTGGCAACCCTTCTTGATCGCATTTACCCAGTCATGACCAACAAACCTTGGAGGGCTCACCTCCGTGTATCTTCCCTGAAAGCCTAAATGCTTAAGAATTGTCATAATAAAGCTAGGGAAAGGAAGAGTACCCTTAGCTGCATCAATCTGGAGCATCCGGTAGTAGATGACCTCAGAGAGGCGGATATGATGCACCGACATACACACCACTAGCTTGACCATTTCGTCGGTCATGATGATCTTGTTGCCCTTAGTCGGATAGATGTTCGAGTGAGCAAGCATATGCATGAGAATGGCGCTGTATGCCTTGGCATGGTACCTCTCAGTGACACCATCTATGAACATCCTCTGAACTTGATCGATCAAGTCAACTCGAATCTCATCCGGAATCGGCCACATGACATGCACAGTATTCTCTGGCAGACGATTAGTATCGATTTCCAATGCCTCACTTATCACCTTCGGAGAGATAGTATATCTCCTACCTTCAATCAAGACGGAGAAGCTTGAGCGATTCTGAGAGGGTGTCTTCGTCTCATAGAAAGCAATCGTGTGCTCAACCGAATACTTAGTGATTGGTTGAGCCACCCTTAACCAATTCCGAGCCTCAAAGAATGAAGATATGTTGCCGAGTTGGGTAGCTCCTAGAGGGGTGGCAGCGATGTCTCCCAAGTCGAAGAAGCGCTCAGGAACAATAGCCTTGGCTCGAGGATGAGCACCAAGGGGTGTGGGATGAGGGGACAAAACCGAAGTGGGACCTCTACCCCGTTGAGTGCGGGAAGCACGTGCTCCTGAAGTGGATGCACCCTTAGAGTCGGGTGTGTCTTTAGTGGGTGTGGTGCGAGCGCGCTTAGGAGGCATGACCTGCACACACACAACATTATAAACACCACACAAGTAAGTAAAACTAACAAAACAACCAAGAAAAACCTTAGGAAACCCATTCAAGCATTTCACCAAACACTTGGTGAGCAATACAGGACATATAGGCAAAAGCACTACATGAGCTTACCAAAATGATACTAAACATGTCCATGAAACTCCACAACCATTAATAATCACAAGAAGTTCCAAAAAAAAAACATCTAGACAACAAGTATATATCCAATGGTATGAGCCCAATATGATCATGGTAAGCAAGCTCATAATCCAAAGCATAACCGACAAATAATAATGAAGCATCAAGATAAAATGAAAAAAGAGAATGGAGGAGAACATACTTGATGTAGATATAGAGAAAGGAAGTGAAATAACACCCAAAACACTAAGCTTCCGATTACACACACAGTTTAAGAGCAAACAAAAAACACTAAGATAAGGAAGAAACCGGAAAGAAAAAGAAGAGAAGAACAGAGAGAAATAAGAGCTTCCTAAACAGTTAGAAGGGGATGAAAAACTTCTCTTGATTTGTGCTTATAGAGTATATGCATGATTTGAATGTAGTTGGCAAGAATTTCAAAAAGATGGGCTGGAGAAGAAAAAAGAAAAAAAAAATTGGGCCGAAACTGTTCAGAGAACGTACGTACGTCTTTAGAACGTTCGTATGTCGGGATACAAGAAAACCTTGCTGCCTGAACATGCATACGAACGTTATAACACCGTTCGTACGTTCCTCTCAAAAAAAACATTTGCCTCCACAAACGTACGAACGTGCTAACAACGTTCGTACTCCCCTTTTTTTTTTTTTTTTTTTTTTTAACAATAGAGAACTAACCTTAATAACAGAAAAACAAACCGAATAACTAACAACGCAAACCATAATAAGAAGAGAAAAGGAAAAGAACCGATGTACCATAGAAGTGAAGAGGAATACATCATGAACTTCCAAAAACAGTAGCCAATCCCAATCCGTACAAAAATAAGAGGCAATATATGGGGATAAATAAAAGATTGAACAAATAAGAGAATTGAAGTGCATCATAAACTAAACCTCGGTGTGTAGATTCAATGCAATGCATAAAGAGAGAGAAAGGTCACCACTAGACCACACCCTTTGAAGACCTAGAATATAGAACCATCAACAAGAGACATACGATTAGTAAGTGAGCATAGAAGAAACAAACTTCAACCCCCTTTGAAACAAACGTTGAGAATAGAAGGAAAACGAATATAAATATGATCTTTCAAATGAAAACCAAGACATCCAAAAGACAAAGGAATATAAACTATGTATGTCTTACATAAAAACAATGAACATGCGCTTGGATTTTTTTTTTTTTATTTTGCCGCATGTGGTGGAGTTTAGTCTACATCACACTAATGTCTTTCCCGCGTGGGAGGGATTTTTGCCTCCATCTTTTCAAATACACGAGGGTAGGGTGTAGCCTACATCTTTTTGACAAACACAAACTCAAGAAGTGCAATACCATGATAACGTGCAACACAAGAACTAACATCACTTGAGTGCATCCGTCAGAGCATGACCCTCACAACCCCAACGGGTTCTTAGCCAACTGATATTGCTTCAAAGACAATCAAATGGCTGGGGATAAAGTGAGTCATTGACCACTAACAAGAGTTGTAATAGGAAGATAAGAATGTTCAATAACACTAACAACAAGATGAACATTAACCAAAACAAAGGAGAGATAGCTCAAGATCACATAAATACTCGAGAGATAGAGAAGTTCTATGAGCTCAAAGAATATGTAAGTGGTTTCCAAAAACTCCCATTATGCAAGCATGTCGTGCACTGTGCAAACAAGCGAGGAAAAATGCATGATACATACCAAAACATACTTAAGAGTTCAGAAAGAGAAAACACCCAAACATATTGCAACTTATTTAAGACAATTGAATTAAACCAATATCTCAGAAAAGATGCAACCAACAACACATACATGGAATAAATAAAGAAAAAACAAAAAATAGAAGGAATAACCAACAACCCCCCCCCCCCTTTTTTTATTATTAACAATGTATTCAGACATGCAGCATAATCTGCAAGCTAAACAAACAAAGCATAAAAAAACAGAAGTACCAAACAAATAGCCTATGTGGTTAGAGAAATATGCAATTCAAATAACACAAGGCTAGAAACAAACTACATCATCCCAAATATGAGACACCACCAGACTTTTGCAAGTCCAGAAAAACCTGCAACTTATCTTTTCTTACCCATACTTGTTTAACACTAGGCGTGCACACCTTGGGAGTTGAAAAGATATGAGATCTCCCCTTAACAAGCTTTGCAATAGACTTGTCCTTAACTAATTCCACCTTAGTCTTTGACTTCCTTTTGTTGGAGTACCTGTTTTTCTTAAACCTATGGCAATAAACATTAGAATTCCAAGGTCTAGAAAACGCACAAGAAGGAACATAAGAATCAACAAGATTATAATTATAAGGAACATGAGAATAACATTTAACATGTTGATTAAAATCCCAACAAAAGATATCCAAATGACCATCTCTACCACAATAAGAACAATGAAAAACATTAGACTTACTCAAAGAATTCTTATAAGAAGATGTGGTGGTAGAAGATGAAACATGTATGTCACCATTGTATTTGTGACATGGTGCCTTAACAAAACCTATACCTCCATTATGAGAACAATATGGCTTATCAGTAAAAACAGCCTTACCATTAACCTTAGACTTAAAATTCTTACGAGAAACATGCTGAAAATTAGTAGCATTAAGTCTAGTCTCAATAGGTGGGGTAGGCAAAAGGGCAGACAAACTAGATTTTACAGGAGTAATCACACTAGATGAACTAGTAGAACTAGCAATAGGAGAATCAAATCTAGTTTTGTCCAAAACCTGCAATTGGAGTTGAGTAGACGTTAAATCGTTCTTTGTTACCTCATACTCCACCAATAGAGATTTGTATTTCTCATCGACCTCCTGATTGGGCCTTCTCTAAAGCTGCAATTCTACATAACAAGTCAAGTTTTTCTTTTCACTACACCAAAACACTGAATTTTGCAACTACCCATTTTTTGTTTTTGCAATGGTATATAAACGTTGCAAGTTTGTAATGCCAATATGGCGTTGCAAATTGTTTTCACCGTTGCAACCATGAAACGCTTTCAATAGACTGTTTCAAATTAAATTTGCAACGGTATTTTTAGTTGCATATTATATTAAAAAATAAAATAAAATTAATCACGCGGCACGTTTTTATTGCGTGATTAGAAGAAGGGTTGCAAACGAAAATCAGTTGGTGTGATGCCGAAGGAAGTTATCTCCTAACTCGAGCAAAGCTCTATGAAACTCCCCTTTCTCCTTCTCAAACTCCATAACTACATCCTCTTCAATTCGCTGATTATATCAATTCTTCTTTTCTCTTTTCTCTTCTCAAACTCCACCGCCACCGCCACCGCCACCACCACCAGAAGATTACTGGTAAGATCTCAATAGCAGTATAATCCAATTGTTTCTTTCAATTGTAAGATTAATTCAATTGTGGTAACTATAATTCAATTCTTTCAATTGTAAGATTACTGGTAAGATTAATTCAATTGTTTCTTTCTTTTTAATCATCTCAATAGCACTATAATCAGACGATTTCTCAGTTCGAGTTCTCTTTCTATAAATAAAAAACTGTCGTTGCTCAGAAAAGTTTTTCATATTCTTTGTGGTAACTATTGGTAACTATAATGAGTGATTTTGATTTTTTTTTTTCTTTTACTTGCTTGTATATGTGGGGTTTGGTATCAAAATCATGGCTTTATAAGTTTAAAGTTACAAAATTGAGATTTTCTTGATAATTGATTGAAAGCCCCAAAAATCCACCCATAATCTGATTTTCTTCAGCTTCACTAATTCCTGAATTTTTTTTAATTTAATTGTTATAGTTCAGATAATTTGATTTTCTGTAAACAATGTTTTTTGACTTCTGCTTCTTGGGTTTATTTGTATTTAGGAATTTACTTGTAGTAGTCCTTGTTATTGATTTCTTGCGCAAGACATTGTTGTGGTATAGCAATAATACATTGCAAAATGTCAACTAGAATAGTACAACATTACATTGCACTAACTGTACATTGCTACTCGTTTTTATACAGCGTCGTTTTTTCCTTAAAAAATAATCAGTTAGTAAATTTCCTTTTTGCACTAACAGTAATACACTCCCTCGCAGTCCCACTTTTCTCCTTATAATAATATAGGTAGGTACCAATGGATGGGGAGCGCACAGAGCCAATTCGGCAGGATTATATGGTGTTTTATCATGGTCCACTCATCTTCTCAAGAATAAGAGAAAGAATACACCCTGGTCAGCATGCCTAAGCATCGTTAGGTTAGAGAGTCCCAAACAGTTAGCAACAAGCAAAACTGATCACACCGTAGAAAAACAAAGAGAAAAAACCAAAACCAAGCAGCAGGGCACGCGCAGCAGCTTGCTAGTTTGTACAGTTCTTCTCAGTTATAAACCCATGGCTTTGTACCAGTCCCAATATGTTTTCTGTTTGTTGCATACATATACTTTCCATGGTGTTTTTTTATGAGACGTACACTTGTGAACTTATAAATGATTTATATGGCGTAGAGAGAAGAAAACTTGAAAGCGTGTGACACTTGTGAAGGAGAAGACTTGCAAGGATTTTGTTAGCTTGATTAAAGGTACCTTTTCAATACCATTCCTCTCTAATGTATCACACTTTAAATGCAATTGTATGCCGTACATGGTAAATAAAGAAAAAAATTGTCTTTTTTGGTATTCTTGAATCTTGAGTCTCAATTAAGTATTATCATGAACAATGACAATCGCTGGATAAAATTGACCTTTAGCTCAAAAGTATTAGATAGTCAGAAAATAGATGATTTATTCTGAAAAATGATACATGCAGGCATGTTAAGCAACTAAGCAAGGGGTGCATTATATGCTTGATAATTAGAAATGTGTGACCTGTGTCTATTTCCTGTGCTTATGTTCAATGAATTTTATATTTCAAGATAGTGGTTAGAGTATTTCCTAATGAATACAGGTTACAAGTTACTTTGAATTACCATCCTCACTAATGTGTACCTGTTTATCATTCACTGAAACCAACCTACAATCTTAGCTTAGATGGTATTGAATAGTTTTATTGTGCAGCCCAAGTAATCTGATCAAGTGCATTGTTAGGATAACAAATTCGAGAATAAAACAAGATTGTTTTATAAATTTCGAAAGCTCCTAAATCTTTTCTTTATATAGTCTTGCAGAATGTCGCACCCAATTCAAAAAGAGTGGATGAGTGAAGGAAATAGATTTAGTGATGTGTATTTGGAAGGGGTCAGGGATTTTGTGAAATTTGTGGAATTAAATAATTCTGGGTCCACAACATGTACTTGCCCATGTAAGAAGTGCAAAAATATAAAGAGTGTATCCCTTCAAGATCTAAGAAGACATTTGATTTTAAGCGGTATAGACCCAACGTATAAAGTATGGGTTTTACATGGTGAAAAACCGTATATAGTAAAAAGGGTAAATATTCAGGAAGAAACTATGGTTGATGGAGGGATTGGAATGGAAAATTTTGTTGATGTTGCTTACGGAAAACACGAAGGGGTACCAGGTAGTACTGATGAGTATACAATGCATGTTGATCACGAACCAGACCTACCCAAAAGGTATAATGAATATAAGGAAAAAGCAAAAGAGAAATTGTACCCTTCATGTGAGGGACCTGAGACAACTCTTTCTGCTATTGTGGAATTGCACCACTTAAAAAAACAATTTGGTTGGTCAGGAGCTAGTGTAACTGCAGTA
>KZ305133.1:0-24709 GCA_002738505.1 Aquilegia coerulea | reverse complement strand
GGAGAAGAGAGGGACCGATTCTGAATGGGTGATCAGGTCGCGGGGGTGGTGAGTTCTGGTCGTGAGGTAGCAAGTTGCAGAACTGCAACGGAGACGCTGAAGGGGGCTGGGTGTCTGTCAGGTAGGGAAGAAGAAGAGGTTGTTTTATATAACTTTACCAGCTGAGAACTACACAGAATGCGCCTTCCCCACTCTCCCAATTGGGTCACGGGCCGCACATATAGTTAGGCCCACAGTCCTAACCAAACATGAGGGTGGATCCACCAACAGGTCAATAGTAAGTTTCTCTGTATTCAGATCTGGATCATATATTTATCAAATTATTTTTGGATTTATGTGATCTATTGTATTATGTATGTGAACATTTACGACTACGTTTTTTTAACTGCTGCAGATTTTTTAGCAAAGTGATGGAACAATCTAACACCACCAAAATAAATATAAAAAATACACAACAAAAATAAAATAAATATAAATAATACACAAGTGTTAAAAGCATTAAAGCTTTCATTCTTTCAAGCAGCCATTGACATGTACATACCATGTAAGTCACAGAAAATAAAATCCAGAAAATGAAGCAGTTATATCCTCATTGGTGCACTTATCCTGCTTTGGATTTTCCTTTTCTCAAAACAAATTATGGTTTGGAGTTTGGAGTTTGGACTGTTAGATCGTTCAAACAAAGCCCACCTTTTTTTTTTTGGTAAAGACACAAAACCTATTTTGCGGTTTTATCTTCCTAGGTCTGCCTTTAAGACAAAATCTTTCCGTTTTAGACAAGGGAGAAATATTGAAAGTGAGAGAGGAAAAAGATGAAGATAGCTGCATGATCTTCAACCTTTTACTCAAATTTTTGATTTCTTTCTTTTGGTTCCCACGTGATCTGCTCCTAAAGGTGGTTTCTCTTGCTCTTTTTTACCCACCCTTTCCTCCAGATTTGTTGTATATTGTTAACTTTGCAAAATTAGGGTTAGGGTTAAGGTTAAGGTAACTGCATGATTTATTCTATATTGTTAGATTTTTGCATAATTGGGGTTAAGGTTAACTGCATGATTTGTTCTATATTTATATTGTTAGATTTTTCTTAGTTATATATTGTTATTAGATTGTTGCTCTGATTTTCCACTTATTCTTCCTGGTTCCTGTATACTAAATGTTTCCCCAAATTTGATTATTGGGTCTCAGCTTTGTTGGTGAGGATTCATATTATTTGGAAAAACTTGTGAAGAATGCAAAAGTAGAATGACCCCATATTATATAGCAAATGTATACTTTTGTTCTAGTAAAATGTAGACAACCATGAGTCCAACACTAATCTGATCAGGGTCAGGTTTATTTACTCTTGCAATCATATATGTTAGATAGATGGTTGATTTTATTGCTTAGGTCTCAGATCAATGTTGTATTATTTGCGTTATATCAAAACATTAGTGCCACTAGTTTCAGAGCATTAAACAATGCATTCTACCATTTACGCAGATGCCACGTGATAGAAATGTTCTATATCCTCTATTAGCCAGCTCTGATAAGTGGTGGATAACAAATCTCAAATGGTGGAATGTGAAGAATGGTAAAAATACAATATGCATCGTTTTTTATAGTTTGTAGAATGTTATATATATCGAATGATAGAACTAGAATTTGATCATCATATGGTATAACCTGCAGCCCATTCCAGCAATGTTTCATGAATATATCTACCACGACAAGGTTGCAATTATCTTCTTGCTGGAGCACAGAAGTAAGCATAGTAGGATTTTTCACGATGGTTGGCACAGCTACTACATCAACCATAAATGCTGGGCAGAAATTATCCTCACCATGGATTTGAGGATCGGAGACAATGTGATAATGGAAATGATTAAGAACACTGAGACAACGACCGTATTTCGAATGCGGGTGGCTAAGGGTACACGTAGGACCATAGCTGTGCATGGTGGACCCTCCCCCTACTCCTACAGTTGCAGCACCCGTGGTCGGTGTTTGTACTCGTGCTCGATGAATTTCTCTTGGTCTTGCCCCACAATTTTGTACTAGTGCTGGCCCTCTTGTTGATGCACTTGTAGATGTGTCTAATCATTCAAACAATGATCCAGAGCACTGAGTTGGGTTAGAAGGCATCGATGATTCAGTTCCACGTGAAGACGAAGGAGCGATTAACCTTTCAGAGTCATCGATCGAAATCTAGTGAAGAAATGACTTTTTGCTAGCCTGTATCTTGTGTCATAACTCATAAGGATATTTTATTAGTATGGATTATCTAGATATCCTATGATATCAGTAAGTATTACGTTGATGGTATATGTAACCTATCTAGTAGTGACGATGGTACATTGATTCTTGTCTCGTTTGCTAGGATCAACTTAATTTCGTTTAGCTTCTTCTATGTCTCGGATGTTTGATTTTTCTTATTTTAGTATAATTTTTCGTTTTTTGGTTGCTATAGCTAATTTTTTTTTTTTTTTTTTGAGCTTATTCTTGATTGAAATCAGCAACCTGCAAATATAAATGATTAGTTCGTTCATAATTTTTTTTTTTTAAATAAATAATGGGGTTTGGCATGGACCCGTACATGATCATAAAAAAGGTGTGGCCCAAAGGCTTGATCGAAACATACATACGGCTAAGTTAGGCCCAAGAAGGTGAAACGGTGCCAGCCCAAAGGAGGAGAAAAATTGACTATGTAGTCTATTTGAACTTTGAAGAGATGCCTAAAAAGTTGAAGCGCGCACAAAATCAGCTCTTTTCATCAATTGGGCATATCTGTATTTCGAGTGTTGTGCTTGAGAGAGAAAAAAATTCATGGCTTTTTCCAGTCAAGTGAAGGTTAAAGAGGAAAAGATGAATGTGGAAGATGTTATTAAACATCTGCAATGGGGATGCATTTTGCCAGAATCATATGGTTGGAATTTTGGGATTGATTGAAAAGAAATTTAGTGAATGTTCATCATGCAGAGATAAAATGTGTAAAAAGATTGCAATTTCTGCCATGATTAACCCAAAAGTTGAAGTGAAGACTGAGATTAAAGAAGAAAAGGATCTTATCCCCAAAAAGGAGGATGTGCAGCTGGGGTTTAAATTTGCAAAAAAGGAAAAATATGTGGAAAAGGGGGAGAAGAAAGATGATGATGGCGATGAAATAGAGTTTGGAGGCTTTTTGGATGAGAATCGGGAAAGTAAAGAAGGTGAAGATCCACTTGTGCATGATCAAAAGCCAAACTTGAACATTAATGAAGATGCTGATGATGAAGCTGAGGATGAATCTGGTAAGCTTCTTTCTTTTTTATTTGTAATAAAAAAAATTAAAATTTTAAAGCTTTTGCAAATTTGGTTAGGGAAAAAATTGATTTTGATTAGTTTCCCATTCCCCATTCACATAAGAAGAGAAGCCTGAAGATGGGGAGATGAAGACCAACAACTCTTCTGATTCTTCCGATTTCAGTAGGGAAGAAAAAGAGGTATTTGATCACGAGCTCACAGGGGAAGACATGTTTGCATCAGATTATGACCCAGATTATGAAAGGTTTTATGATGAACTTGCTTCCAGGCCAGGCCAATTGATGATGATCAGGAAAACTCTGAGGAGGAGGAAAAATAGTGAGTGTACAGATTCCAATACCGAAGAAGATTAAAAGAAAGAAAAGTTAATTTCTATTTTCAGTTTTAGCATCAGACTTTTGAATCTATGAATTTGGTAATGTAAACTTTATGAATATGAAATGCATGACTATGGATGCTTATGGAGGTGAAATGCTTATCATCATTGTGTGAATAAAGTGTAAGTTGAATAATCATGCTTTTAGAAAGGTGATTTTCCTCATTGGGTAAGTGTAGAAGCTAATTACATTGGTTTGATTGTCAGAGTGATAGGATTTTCCCACATACCCAAGACCAATCGAATCGATAACCTTGGATCTATCACACAAGTCTCTTATCATCTAGAATTTCTTCACACAAGTCTACTATCATCCAAAATTTCTTCACACAAGTCTCCTATCATCCAAAATTTCTTCATTGCAATTTAGAAGTTCTTTTGTATCCTTGTAGGTGGTATAAAAGTAATTGGCTCTGCAAGTCAACCAGTTTTGCCCCTGAGACAGAAGCAGAGAAAGAAGATGGACAAAGTGAAAAAAGAAGAGAAGGTGAGAAACAAAGGAAGAAAAAGGTAGAGGAAGTGATGAGAAACATAAAGAAGAAGAAGAAGATGATACAGTCAGACCAGTTTTGCCCCTGAGACAGAAGCAGAGAAAGAAGATGGACAAAGTGGACCGACCAGAGGAGGTCAGAAACAAAGGAGAATAAGGTAGAGGAAATGATGAGAAACATAAAGAAGAAGAAGATGATAGAGTCAACAATAAAGTATACAGTCAGCAAGAATATGTCAGTTTGACTGAAAAATTGTAATCTTTCTTAAAATTGTCTGAACCGGTTACCAGGTTACCTTAGTTTCATTGTGTGGACGAGAGTATTACTTCGCACCAGTAGTACCTAGTTATTTCGCATTGAATAATTGGTACTCGTGTGGATAGAAGATATTCAGCCTAATTCAATCAATCACTATAGTTGATTATTTGTGTTTCTTTACTCTAGTTTGAATGGTTTATAATATCCATTCTAACCAGATTTATAACCAACACATGAACTTACCTTTAAGAGATCAAAGTGAGATGGGGAAGAGGTAGATCGATGGTTGAAGTATTTTATCAGTTCACAAACTGACCAAACAAGAAAGCAAGACACTGTGAATAGACGAAGAAAGGCGGTTAAGTGTTTAATTTTAGATCCAAATCATGGCTGTCAATCTAGATGCATCAGATATTGACACGTTTTACTAACATAATGAAAATGGTTAATATGGGATATTACACACATCATATGGGTATTGTAGTTATTTTACCGATTAACCCTACTTTGTCCTAGTCAGCAAACTTTTAACTAACAAAAAGAGTAACAAAGTAGTGTAATCTCAAATATTTTGTTTTTCATGGAGTTTATGCAAATTAGGCAATTGTTCTAGTGTGGTTTTGATAAATTTTCCGTTGTTGAGAATAGTAACTGTATTTTTATTTATTTATATATATTTTTAAAAAAAAAAACTGATTATAATGTATGGTAAATGAGAGCAGTTAAGTTATCTTGGGATATGATCATTGCCTCATTGGCAAGATCAAATTTTCCCTTGGCAAAATCCAACCTATTTTTAAAAGCTTGCTTGTTTCAGGTAAGAATTTAACGTTATCCCCACATTCTTCGAGCAATACTAATGCAGGGTGTAAAATTGAACACATCAGCGCCATCTAGGCTCCATGTAGGATTTTACATCCTCCCATATGAAGGTGTAAACTAAGAGAGTGGATCCTTCCCAATCCAAAGGTGAAGAGAAGGTGGGCATGTATCAAAATCTATATGCGCACGAAAGTTCGTGTTCCGTTTGGCTACTTTAATATACCCATACAAAACTTCAACTTCCGTTTTACTAATTTAAACTCTTCTCATATACGGAACTTCAATTTCCATTTCACCAATTTAACTCATATGGAACTTTAAGTTTCGTTTCGCTAGTTTAAACTCATATGAAACTTTAAGTTCCATTTTGCTAATTTAAACTCATATGAAACTTCAAGTTCCCTTTCATCATTTGAGTTCATATGGAACTTCAAGTTTCATTCCATCATTTAAAATAAGCTAAATAGAACTTCAAGTTTCGTTTGAATGTTTTAGAGTAAAATGAAACTTCAAGTTTCGTTTGCTTTATGTGTCAGTGGGTGTAAACAAGGGTGTGGACACACCTCCGCTTACACCCCATGCTTCCACCTTTTGAAATGGTTTTTTAGACTTGGGTGAGTTGGGCTCACGGACACGTTTCCCAAATGGTTGAACTAAAGGAAAACAAATTTCACTTGGCCAAAAGGACAACGTTTTTATGATAAAGTATACTCTATCCCAATGAACCCTAGTTGGAATGTAATCTTACGTAACCCTATGGTCATCTATAATCACATGATCATACATCTAATCATATACTACGCAACACTAAATACTATAAAACTATACCCTACCGTGATGAACCCTAATTGGAATGCGATTTTACGCAACCCTATGATAAGACCTGTAATCACATTTATTCGTTATGATTACAAGTCTCCTCACACATAAATAACAACATAAGTATGTATGATCACACTTATAATCACATTTATTTGTTATAATTAGACCTATAATCACATTTATTTGTTATGATCATATTCATCACATATAAATATTTTATGATCACGAGTTTGGTTATACTTGTGATCATATAAATTAAAAGGCCAAGTGTGTATAATCACGCTTATAATCACAAATAACAATATGATTACATATTTGATCATAACGTTTAACCTTTTGACAAAGTCAAAATCCGAATTTGTCCTTTTAACAAATTATTAACGTGCATATATTTTGTTGACAACTACTTTTCAAAGTTTGTCCTTTTGGCCAAACTAAACTAGAATAAGGTCTTACACCCTAATTCTGTGTTTACATCCCTGCATTGGTATTGCTCTCACGGTTCTATATCTTGCTGTTGGACTTACTTTTACCACTTGGACACCATGTAAAAGCTGATGCCATCATTGCCATGGGATGGGAGATGCTATAAATGTCCTAACAAAAGTTAGGGGTAAATTAGGTAAACAAAAACAAGTATATATATATATATAAAAAGAGCAGAAGCAACTTATTAAGATAGCTTATCTCTTTGAGAAGCTAAGGGGAGGAGAGAGAGAGAGACTGTGTGTGTTCTTTCCTTCCTTAAATCCTTCCCTCTCATCCAATTTGATGGAACCTCGTCTCTTCTAAAGTCCTAAAACATCGCCAAATATGTCTCTCCATCTCTTCTGCACTTGCGGTGCACCGAGCCTTTCTTACCATTCTTCTCTTTTCTTAAACTCCAACACCAATACTTCTACCATTATTACAAACCATGCCACCCCAATTCCTATTTCTCACAAACAGATAACAACAACAAGAAGAAGACCAAATTTCCCTTACAAAATGAAAGAAAACAATAAATTACTCTGTTTTCCTGACAAATTCCCTAAAATCCGAGATGGGTTTTCTAGAATTTCTAGTTTAAACAGCAGTAGCAGCAGTAGTGGTAGCAGAGATGAAAGGGAAGGATTAGTTGGGAAAAATCTTGAGAATGGGTGCGAAAGCGAAGATGAGGATGATGATAATGATAATGATGTAGATGATGAAGGGGTTGTTCCTGAGAGATGGGATGTCTTGGGTCTTGGACAGGCCATGGTATTATCACACTTCTCTATATTTTTAGAAATTCATTGTTTGAATATTGCAAAACCTCATTGCTCAATAGCATGAAATTTTTAATATACCAACATTTTGTTTTGTTTAAATAGTTAAATACATATTGTGGTGGGACTCGTGGCTTTTTTATTTTATAAAATGCTCCTTTTCCACTAATCTGTACAACAACAGCAATTGAATAATTGGGTTACTCTGATTTTTGAAACGATTGGTGTTAACCATGTTTCTGGTAAAAGTCAGAAATCCTATATTATAGATGTATGATATGTAAAATTACTAATGAGCTTATTAACTTATTGAACGAATGCAATAAACACACACTACATGTGTTTAATATCAGCAAAACATACTGTTTGATTGCCATAACATGCGACTTAAAATTGAATGTGGAAGCTGTTATCATGTGTGGCTTCCATTTTATAGTACATCAGTACATGTTATGACCAGTGTCTGCGACATAATTACTCCATTTTATACCACATCAGTACCAAATCTATCAGAATATCAGTTTGAGAGTTTCACATTGTTACATTCTTGGCCATAACATTAGATTTCTTTACAATTTTAACAAAATTACAATCTTTCTCATCCTTAAAACTTTTTCTACTATAGTAAAAACGATTTCTGGTTGAAGTTATAAAAACGACGAGAATTTTTTTTTCTTTACTATATATGTTCATTACATAATTATTTGAGCTTTTCCTCGTGTTGAAACATGATACTATTAACTCATTAAGTACTGACGATTTATTGGAAATAGTAAGTCTTATATGAGAAAATATATACGCAATATTCTATTCTTATGCATCCATCATTAGATCAATCTTTTTATTGGTTTCCCTCAGTTTTATCGGCATAAGTGGCCTTTGATACTTCTATCTATTGATAATAGTGAGTTTAAATTTTGCAGTATATTACGGTTAGGAGCTACTTAGTTATTTAGATGTAAATCAGGATCTGTCAATTTCATCAAACTCCGTTTTTTGCTCTAGGTAGATTTTTCAGGCATGGTGGATGACGGCTTTTTAGAGAAATTAGGATTTGAAAAAGGGACAAGGAAATTAGTGAATCATGAGGAGAGGGGCCAGATTTTACAAGCAATGGATGGTTGCAGTTACAAGGCTGCTGCTGGGGGATCTCTTTCTAATACCCTGGTGGCCTTAGCCAGGCTCGGTGGCCATCCCACTGGGGCCCCCGCCCTGAACGTAGCACTAGCAGGCAGTGTAGGAAGTGATCCTTTGGGTGGTTTTTATAGGTAAATTTTATTACTCATTATAGTACTTAAGCTGATGAAGTTTAGTGCATTCGATGGTTTCATGTTTTAGTAAATATTTTAGTTTCTTCTAAATAGGATTTAGTAGAACTGTCTACAGGTGACAATTTTTGATACTTATATGTAATTTATTTGTTATTAAATGAAAATTGTGTTTCATGTCATCTAAAGATATTTATTCTCTTAATACCTTCTTTTGTTACTTTTGACCGATTAAGGATAATCTGTATATAACTAAAGTACTAAACCCAAGACCAAAATTGTATTAATTCATTATTGATCTTGACCGAGTGTGCTGCCAAATCTTTGATGTAAAACAAGGATAGTTTGGCTGAATCCACAAGCACAGAAGAGGATTAGGAATTCACCAAGGAGTTAGTACAGATGTTCGAAGAAATAGGTCAAGATGTAGATGAAACCGAAGCCTTGAACCCACAAATCCTTAACAATAAACAAAGAAAACATTTCAAGAAGAAGCATCCATCAAATTAGTTATCAGTAATCAAACCTACATTGCCATTTTGGAGTTCTTTATATAATAACTCCAATACTACAGCTTCGAAACTAAAACACTAAAAAGTTTCTGTAAGTTATCTATAACATGAAAACAACGTAAAACCTATTAAAACTGGAACAGTTTGTATGTCTAAAACTTCTAAATGAACATTAATGTTTATGAGAGGGACCACTCCAACCCTGGCACCTAAAAGTAGAGACTATTACCTATCTGCAAAAGTTATTTTTCTCCTTCCTAAGTTTTTAGACTTGAAAACCATGTCATGCCTCAGAGTATCCCTACGAGCTCTCTTTAATCTCTCCGTAAACTTGGAAAGGACAGAGGATTGTGACATTAAAGCATACTGAGAGGATCGACAAGGTACTTATAATAACTTCAACTGCCTTTAGACAACAATTTTCCTTTTTACGTGACAAGTTTCCTTATACTAAAGCTTCTAGAAAAGGATCACATATGTGTGTTGTACCAGTGGTGTGGATCAATGACCAAGAACTTACTTTGGTGAAACCTGATAGATCATCAATGCACGAAACGGAAGCAGCCCCTCTAAAATTAATCAACGTTCTTCACTTCTCTATTATTACATGCTACACTCTTGTATATTCTATTGATAGGCCTGTAGCAAAACCAAGGACCTAAAAAAAGATATTTAAGAGTGAACAGCTGAGCTTAATGCCTTATGCCCCTATATACTTAAAAAGCAGTAGGATCACACAGCCCTCTTAGCTATACACTTTATGAAGCTGCCCCAAAACAAAAAAAGAAAAAATTCTGGTGTCATCAGATGGCCGTGTCCACTCAATGATAGAATGTTATCATCAATGGCAACCTGAAGGGTTAACATGCTAACATTTTCTTCCCTCGTGAGTGCCATTGGAATTCCGAAGTCATAGTCTGAATAAATCTGCTTAGCACTTCTATACTAATATAGAGTGCAAGGAACTTATCTTGTCAAAGCCCCTAAATTTTTTTAAAGAAGCCAGTGTAAGAATCAATTACAAAAATAAAGAAAGTACTTTTGTCACAAAATTGTTATCCAACCAATCCACTTTTCATTGAAGCTCATTTGGATTTTGGACCAAGGATAGACTAGGAATTTCTAATCAAGGTGGTCTAGCTGGTGGTCATGTGTGCTTTGCAAACCTTTCCAGGTACCCCACTATTCCCATCGTCAACATTCTCATCTGTAGTGAGACTAGTTTAAACTTTCTTGGATAATCACAAGCATTGGCTCTCATTTTGGCAAACACAGGTTCATTTATAATTCAACTGGTAGCAAGCCATCTCTTTGACAGGCCATATTACGATATCCCTAACAGCCAGACCATCTATGAAAATTAGTCTGTAGCTATTAATACTTTTCATTGACAATTAGCTCGAGTTTAGGGTGTGTCATTACTCTACAATTTGATATTATCGTGGTTTTTCTTTTTCTAAATATCACACTATAAGAAGCCTGTCAACCTTTCTTTATGGATCTTACAATATGTAAAACTCACTTAGTGTCTTAATAAAATTTCAGGGCGAAATTACGTCGGGCGAATGTAAATTTTCTCTCTGCACCAGTTAAAGATGGGACAACTGGGACTGTTATTGTTCTCACCACCCCAGATGCACAGCGTACTATGCTTGCCTACTCGGTCAGATCTCTTTCTTATTTCCACTGTAGAACTAATCAAGTTGGTAGTTGCGAACACAAATATTCATTTACCCAGATTTATAATATACTTGATTGTAAAAGATGAACTAAATATCATAGGTCTTACTAGTGGGAATGCCAAATATAGGAATTTCGAATATAATATACGCTCATACACCAATTCTTTCTCCTGTGATGGATCATAGATACTTTTATGAAGATTTTGCATGAAGGAAAAGCAGTCCTAAATGTCCAGCTTCATTCTGAGCAAGTCACACCCTTCCTGGGGAGTGTGCCTAATGGGGATTGCATATATTAATTAATAATAAAATGAGCCATTGCAACCCTTCCTCAAAAGACTGGACCATTGAGCTTTTACATTGAAATGCAAACACTTGAAACTTCTCGACCTCCCCAGCCAAAAAATCACATATGAGAACTCATGACACCAATCCAGTGACTATACTTCTGAAGACCTCTGAACTACGTTGTGCCGATAAGCTCTTAAGAAGTACTCTGTGTTGTTAACTCTGACCCTTAAGTTTTGATTATATACTAACTATTAGGTTCATCTGAAAGGATGAAGATATATGTGGATTTAGTCATATGTTACAGTTGCACACTCTAAATCTTTCTAGCGCCAAATCCCACCAATACGTTTTTGATGAGATATAAACATTTGGTAATTGTGAAAGTAGGTTTAACTTATGCAAGATTAGTTTAATGTTACAGATATTGCTTGTCACGTACCCTTGATAGATAAATAAGATATGTGTTTGTCATTACCGTTGAAATAAATTTTCAGTAATGAGAAGCCCAAGAAGGTGGTGTTACCCACATAGGCCCTTGGAACATGCTCAACCAACAATATGCTTTAGCTGATAATGAATGATAAATAAGACTCATGGAATTGATGATGAATAAGACTTATAGAATTGATGATTTTATCAATACCGTTGGAATAAGTTTTCAGTGATGAGAAGCCAAGAAGGTGGTGTTACCCACATAGGCCCTTGGAACATGGTCAACCAACGATATGCTTTAGCTGATAATGAATGATAAATGAGACTTCTCTTCAAATCTTCTTACCTCTGAGTAATGGAAGGCAAGATGAAAGAAACTATGAAAGTCCCCCAAAATTTTGTATGAAAGGGACAAAGAGTGAGGAGGTAATGGATTTCTTTTTCCATGTTTCTACTTGGTAACTCATACAAGTCGTGTAAAGTCATACCCTTTTATTCAAGTTACCAATAACATGTATGCTTTTGGAGAAAGCCACCCAACAGAAGAAAGCAAATCTAAATTTTATAAGGGATTAGACATGCACCAAGTTTTCTTGTATGCAAATGTTCCAAATTTTCTTTTTTTGCAAATTGCCATAGAATTTTACTTGGACAAAACCTCGTAAAGTGATTCCAACGCAGGCATTTTTTTATTGTTCGACCCAAATCAAACTTGTCTCTCTTTTCAAACTTTAAATAGCGGCCCCGGGGGTGGGGTGTCAATTATTTCCAACTTTTGTTACCTTGCTACATAATGTGATACCGAGATTCCATTCTAAACCATAGGTATTCATCACCAAGTAAATTGCAATGCAAATTTCCTTGTTGCTTGCAATGCAAGTCCGTAATCAACCATAAAAAGTCCATATAGTGTTATTCAATCCATATATTGGTGGAATGGCCTTTGATGGGTGGATTGCCTATCCAAACATTGCGTCCAATGAAATATATTCCTGGTACTTGATATAAAAACTAATCCCTGACGAACATAAATAACCCACCAGTGATTCCCTTCCAAAGGTAATCCTAGAGAATTACAGGGATTGTTGAAGTACCATTAGCATTATTCATGTCCACAATTTGTCAGCATCACTTCATACCAAAGTTCTTAATCTTCTTCACAGTATCTATCTATCCACTTACCTAAAAGAGCTTTAGTGAAGACGGATATATCTACACTCCAGGCCACCAACTGTTTAAACGTAGTCTATTCTGTTCACCCAATGGATTTTGGTGGTACCTCCCCCGCCACTCCAAAGAAATCTTCTCAAAGTTCATTTGATCTGCTTAGGCTCCTCCTTAGGAATAGACAAAAGGAGAGAAATAAGTAGGGAATGTGTGGATATCTCCTTAGACTAGCATTTGTTTTTAAACCGCTTGTTTACTAGACTTTTATCATTAACTTTATTCCAAATTGCTTTGGATATGCTTTTGGTTCCCAAAGGCAATCTCACAAGGTAGTGGAGGACACACTGATTTTTTTTTCAATCTCTTGTTTCCACTGAACCATAAAGTTTGGACTTTGCTGTATTGATGTGCAATCTAGAAACCACCTTCAGACAAATTAAGAAATGTATAGTATAGGATTGCCAGCACTTTCTATGAAAGCGCTGAGGAAACATGTCTGCAAATTGGAGGTGAGAGACAGAGGTAGAGTCTTCTATCAGTGAGGTCTTAACCCTCAAGGAGGCCTTTGACCAGTAGGGTGGCAGCGATCTTGCTAAGTTTCGGATACCATGATGAACTACATAGGAGAGAGGGGTCCCATTAGCTTAGGTTCCTTTGCTCTTGAAATACCTATGCAATACCCCATTGATAAGCATACAAATTAATGATTCAGTGATTCTAAACCATTTCGTCCAAGGACACCCGACCCCATTTTGTGTACCATGAAATGAAGTTAGGAAAAAGATCATTTGAATTTTGGGGTTTTCCCTAATCTCGTAAAAGATACATCTTTGGAACCACTTCAACAGATCACAGTATATGCAATTTTGTAAATTGATGAATAAGTTATTGCACTTATGTTGATACTCCTGGAAATAATGGACCCTGTAAGAAAATTTAATGTCATTAGAAATCCTCATAATACCAATATAACCCTGGACATTGCCATTATTAATTTGAAAAAAAAAACATGAGAAAACTGTCGTGACTTTTTATATTTACATTTTATGAACGATGGTAGTCTTCCTTAGTAATCATAACTGACCAATATTACTGATTTTTTTTTTTTATTGGCAATATTACTGATTGCCCTGGGTAAATGATAATAATAAAAGAGCAAAAAAGAAATGTCTGGGTACGCGAAGTAGACTTGTGCTATAAACCGCTGGGGATGAAGTCTGTGCCCTGGACCTGAAGAAAGCACAGGACAGATTTAAGCTTTGCAACTGTGTAGAAAATTTCTTTTATTATGTATCAGAAAGAACCCAATTGAAATAGTTGCACTTTTAATGTCTTATGTTGAGGAACTGTCATTGAACTAAAGTCTTCTATTCTGTGTTGCCTGTAATATGAGAATTCATTGAAAACTTCCTTTTGACATAACATATATAGTTGGTTGTAAAATGAACTATATCGTACTAATAGTTTTTCTTTAATATTGTTCTCAGGGTACATCATCATCTGTAGACTATGACTCATGTTTGGCTAGTGTGATATCCAAATCCAGTATACTCGTTGTGGAAGGTTACTTATTTGAACTCCCTCATACAATCAAAGCAATAACAAAAGCATGTGAGGATGCCCATAGAAATGGTGCTCTTGTTGCTGTCACGGCATCTGATGTGTCTTGCATTGAGAGGAATTATGATGACTTCTGGTATGCCCTTCTTTGATATTCTTACATCCATATAATTTTGTGCACTTAAATAATTACTTGATACTGCACAGGATTTTTTGTAATCGCGATTTCTGTTTGAGAATAATATTCATTGAATTTTTGTAATCACAATTTCTCATGTCTGGACTTAAATGGTAAAGGTGAGAGAGTGGTCAGGTTGCTCAGTTGCTGGTCCAGTGTAGAGAGAATACCTTCGAGTGAAGTTGATGTAATCTGTTGACCTAAAATCCATTGCATATTGCATCATTATCGTTTTGTCCTCAATAAATTATCTAGGATTGAACTCTTGGCAGCATCGCTTTACTCCATGCAGAATATTAATCATATTCTGTTCATTCCTTCTACTCTGGTTTGAAGTTGTGATATGTTTAAACCAGGAATATCAAAGAGCATATATTGTATAATGTATATGGAAGGATTTTGTTTCTTCATCCTCCCACACACCCACTTTTGTTTCTCACATGAATGGTTAGCATGGTGAAACCGCGAGGATGTAGATTATGCTCCCTCAATATCTGAGGGCTACCTACAGAAGGAAATAACATCAGCATATATACTTATTCAGCTTATTAGACATAAGGAAGAAATCCATCTGTGCCATTTGTTAATTAGTTGGTGTGCTACCCTGATAATTGTTGATTCGGTCAGACGTTTTTCCTTTTTAACCCATATATTCAGTCAGAACCATTTTGACATTTGCACATATTGTTATTGGTGGATAAGAAGCACATGCATTTGTACCACAAAGTGTATTTCCTTTTGTAATTCAATACTCAAATAGTTTCTGCCATGACACTTGGATTATGATGCCTACATGTTCTATGTTATTTCAGGGAAATTATAGGCAATTATGCAGACATTGTATTCGCAAACAAGGATGAAGCAAAAGCATTTTGCCATTTCTCCTCAACAGAAAGTCCAGTATCAGCCACTAAGTATATGAGCCACTTTGTCCCACTAGTATCTGTAACTGATGGCCCAAAAGGGTCTTATATTGGAGTTAAAGGTGAAGCTGTGTACATACCCCCTTCACCTTGTGTCCCTGTGGATACATGTGGTGCTGGGGATGCCTATGCAGCAGGCTTTTTGTATGGTATCCTACGAGGAGCATCAGATTTAAAGGGTATGGGCATGTTTGCAGCTAAGGTGGCAGCAATAGTTGTTGGCCAGCAGGGTACCCGCCTTGGGGTTCAGGATGCTGCGGAGTTGGCGGAGTCAGTTGCACTAAATCTTGAAGGTTCCACTATTCATTCTGACGTTGGATAGAATCATATTTCAAGCTTGTAAAATTGTTTCCTTGGTTTGTTGTATGTTTAGTTGACTGGATTTTTTGCTGTTGATGACATCTATTGTACATTGGATCTAGATGTATCACTGTTCTTGGAAAATAATGCATTTCATCAGACCATTTGTATTTTTTGTTCTTCTTTTTGTTTAGATGAATAAATAGACCTTTCTTTAGATGAATAAATAGACTTGACACATGTCATGTCTATTTAATAAACAATTAAGACGATCTAAACCAAAATGGTATCGATATATATAACAAGAAGTTGAGCCAAGTTTAAGATGGATTACACTTGGAAGGGTTCAAACTCTGGAAAAAAGGAGAGAAGGCATGTTGAGATTCTGCTGCGAAATGCTGTAGTTTTGAGCCTTAATTTTGCAACTATCAAAAGAAAGATCATGTGCCAAATTTCCTCCTGCACAAACAAAATTACTTGTGAGTTTTGCAGATAGAATTTATTACTTCCAATGATTCTCATTGTTCATCAGAAATGTGCAACACTGTAAGTGGTGACTGGTGACAGTCTATGTTTTTGAAACATTCAAACAAAGGATGAATCACTAAAAAATTCATTTATAAAGGACCAATTACTGAAAACACTTATACTACAAAATTTTAACAAGTCAAACTTCCAAGGAGGTCATTCAAATAAACTGAATATACAGGGAGACCAGATAAAGATAAACACAAATTGCATTCAAAGTAATAAACAGATAAACTAAACAGAAAAACTAACAACAACAACAACAACAACAACGTTATTCATTTCAAAGTAACCACTTCGCACTTGGTACTTCTGTGTTCTTGTGCCCGAGAGAGAAACTACAACTTCCACTTCTCTTTCTCTCTCTTGTTCCATTCCACGTCAGAGTCGAGAATCTAGCTTAGGGTTTCAGATCAATTTTTGAACAAAATAAGCTTGAGATCTTCACTGTAAGTTATTTTTCTATCTATTTCATTGGGAATAAATGTTATTATTTATCAAATTTCTATAATTGGTAATTTATATATGTTCAAATTTGAAGACTTTTCAATCAATAGTTGGTGCAATTTAGTGGAAATTAGTTATTATGCCATTTAGATTTACTTGTTGTTTTCAATGTGTTTGTAACAAGTTTTAATGGAGGATATGTTGGGGATTTTAGTAGTTTAAGCTGGTTATTTGTGGCAGTGGTTATTGTTGTTGGATTGCGCATATTCGGGGTTTCAGACAGAATCTATGTGCTTTTTGTGGCTTTGTAATTGTACTTTTTAATTGTTTTGTATCTATTGAGATTTGGGTTTGAGGGGTTTTGCTATATAAACTCATTATTCAGGTGAAACCAACAAAAAAAAAGAAAAATAGTTAGGGTTTTGTGTTGTGTATCTTTTGATGGATTACGGTGGCGGCGGCGAAGGTCGGTTTACTAGTGGAAATGTTGTTGAAATAATCCCCCAAAGCCAAGATATTGGTAATCTTGACAACTGGATGCCTGGATTAAATGATCAAGCAATTTGGGCAACTGAGGATGATTATAATGTTTGGAACGCCGATGCTTCTGTGGACACTCCGTCCAACTCAAATTACGATGGAAGGCAATCACAAACTCGATCGGGAAGTGAACCTCCCAATAAGAAATCTAGGTCTTCCCAAGGGGGAGATTCTCAATTAAGTGGGTTTGGGAGGGATATGACCTCCGGTAACCGATCTCGAGCAATTGGGAAGATGTTTTTCAAGACAAAGCTTTGTTGCAAATTCCGAAATGGGACTTGCCCGTACATTACTAACTGCAATTTTGCGCATGGAATTGAAGAGCTCCGTAAGCCGCCTCCAAATTGGCAAGAAATTGTGGCTGCCCAGGATGACGATCGAGGCGTGTCATCAGAGCCGAGGGAAGAACACCAAATCCCCTGTCTTATCTCTTCTGGTTTAGGTGCTGAGAGTCAAAGGTCTTATAAAGGGCGTCATTGCAAGAAGTTCTACACTGAGGAGGGCTGTCCCTATGGAGATAATTGTACTTTTCTTCATGATGAACAGTCAAAAGCTCGGGAAAGTGTCGCGATCAGTTTGGGACCAACTATGGGTAATAATGGGTATGGAAACAATGTGAATGGATCGAACCAGAAGCCTTCAAACTGGAAGACAAGGATTTGTAACAAGTGGGAAATGACAGGATATTGCCCTTTCGGAAGCAAGTGCCATTTTGCCCATGGATTAGGAGGTATGGATTATCAAATCATCTTTCTCTATTTCAATTTCTCTGAGAAAAAGACTACTTAGCTCTCAAACCTTCTACTTATTAATTTATTATGGTTTAGATTTTTTATTAGAAAGTATGCTGGATGCACAATCTCAATGTCTGATGACATATCTTTTGCCTTTGGTGATATGTGATTTTGCCTCACTAGAATGTCCTTTAAGCTTTCGTTATAAAAGGATGAGCTGTTTTCCATTTTTGAATCGTTAACATAAGATTTTGTTGCTTCACTTTAGTAATTGATAATGTTTTCATTTAATAAACAAGAAAATGTTGGACCTATCTGCTATTTGGAATTATGGATAGGGATCGATATGGCTCAAATTTGCTCAAATTGGTTGCTACTGACCCCTTAAATTGTATGGGCACTATACATAGAATTGAGCCAAGCGCTAGAGGTTTCAGTCTGACTGAATATATGTGAGATATTGATTGTTCTAGCATAATGGTTTTAGATTATGTTTTCATCAATCTCCCTCTTATAGTAAGAAATAATATTTCAATTTTAAAGTGTTCTTAGCTGCCCTCAGTTAGTGAGGAGACTGATAATACCTTTCATGTTACGATGTTGAATATTCAAAAGTAACAAACATCCATTTCCTTGGCTACATCCAAACTTTCATTTAGGAATGCATTGTGCTGATGATAAACTTCTAGTTACCTTGACTTTGGTTTGTTGTCTTGAACAATTTGTTGGTTGGAAACTGAAGTTGGATCGGCAAATAAATGGTGACTAACTTCCTTTCAATTAATTGAAGATGTTTTAGGACTGATTTTATTTCATACATAACTGCGCAGAACTACACAGATATGGTGGAGGGCTTGTGGATGTGGAAGGTAGAGATGTTGCATCAGTTCCTTCAGATATGAAGCAGGTTGGAGTTTCTTCAAAGACACCAATGGAGACTGTGGTTGCATCCTCCACATTAGCTCCTCATACTGATGTTTATCACATGGGAGTTCCCTCACAACGGTCCTCAGGAATAAATGTGAGGCCGGGGTTGAGGCCAATTCAAAAATGGAAGGGCCCAGACAAGATCAGTAGAATATACGGTGATTGGATTGATGACAATGAATGGGATACTCCTCGATAATTGGATTTCATTGATTTGACAATGAAATAAGAGAATGTTGGTGATAAACAGTAGGGTTTTCATCAGGATGCTACAGGTTTGATGGTTTACTGTTGGATAGCAAAATGAATTTTATATCAGAAGTAGTATTTCATAGCTTGTTTACTTGGTTTTCAATTTATAGCTAGTTTTTTTTCCCTGAACATAAATGTAGGATGGCTTTCGTCATCCAAACAATACATAGTTTCTAATATTGTATTAGCATTTGTAAGGTTTAGAAGATCGAATTTGCTTTTCTTTCTCACGTGTGAAGAAGCTTTAGTATGATTAATACTTAGAAACAATACAACTACTCTTTGATTTTAAAGAGTTGTTCCAGTGGGTTTCTTAGTCCATAAAACCTTATAGCATAGTGAATTTTTTATTCAAATTGAAAAAAACATCATCATTAAATCATGGTATGCATAATCAAATCGTAAGCAGTGTGTATAAGATGGTTTGATATTTCAACCTTTGGTACCAAAGCTGGTAGCACACCATGAGTCTTCAGCTGTTCTTGACAAATTATATGTTTCTGTTGAGCCCACGTCAAGAAACCAATGGCAGGTGTTCCCTTGGTTGGATCCACGGGAGGTCTAAATGATGATATAGCCCCCCGGACATCATTAATAGCTAAATCAAATTGTTGGATGCATAATTCAATATATTCTTTCGTTGTTGCATCAATACTTTCATTTTTTCGAATGTTCTGCAAGTCAGAGCGGATAGCAGTAGCATTGGCCAAGGATATATCCATAGAAAGGTTTGGAAAATCAGCAAAACCAGCCTTGGATGTCCGTGGATCAGAGCTTAAAGAAGATACACAGAGATCATAGTAAGTTGCTTTGGCACCATGGCATTCATCCTTGACATTTTGCAGTGTAGCCTGTAACTGTAATTGCGCTTCAGCCTCAATACATGAGAGCATAACAAGAAAAGCACAAGATAGAAGGAAAAAGGATGCCATGAAGCTGATAATTTCAAAAGATTTAGACCAGTAATAAAAAGTTAGAAACACATTTATTGATTAGATTTGGTTGCCAAGTATTTGAATTTCTGAAGATTCTGTTAAACACTACTATCATTTTGACTTTGTAGTGGGCTTTCTAATAAGTCTACTTAAATAGAAACTGAATTGCCTAATTACCTAAAGGTGGCTTGAGTTTGACTCTTGAATCTTCTCCACTTGTAAAACTCTCTCTCTCTCTCTCTCTCTCTCTCTCTCTCTCTCTCTTCATGAACACAAGACAACCAAGAGACGCTGATTAAGGTAACTATGTAAGGATGTCTCTTATGAATATCTCTAAATTTTGGGGTTTTATTGATTTTACTTTGTTCATTTGGCATAAAACATTCTTCAATGTTTGATTAAAACTAATTTGCCCTAATCTTTTAGTTGATAAAATGATCAATTAGGAACTGAATTGGCTAGTAAGTATCATAAAAAATTGAATACATACATAGTTAATGTGCTATAGGGAATCAAATAACTACTGGGACTACTAATCTCAAGTAGGAGCAATGAACCTGTAATGATATTGATATTTACTGCACCTTACGACTAAAAGATGGAACTTGTAGGCAATGATGGTAATGGAATTTACACGAATTAGATTTTTTTTTTGATTGGCAAGGTTGTTTTTAACGAGATTGGTAACTTAAAGATGCACTGCCTGGGATTGAGCTTCAGTCCTCTGGTATTATCCCCAGTAGGTATTACCAACTGAGCTCAGTTGGCATCTGCATGATTTGCATTTTACATTTAAATAAACCGTACGGGTCTGGCTAACCTCAGCTTGTATTTGAAGAAAAAAACTAGATAATGTGCACGTACCACTTACATTGGTTAAAGGAACAGAGCCACGGAGGCGTCGTGCAACTACCTATCTACTGTATGTTTGGCCATCAAAAGTCAAAACACTATATGTAGGGATTTTACTGATATGGTTGTATACGGTCTTCTAACTTATATATGGAGTATGAATCAAAATGGTCTAGGAAACAGTAGGATAAATCAGGCACTGCTGTTTTTGAAACTTCTTTTTTTTTTTTTTTTTTTTTTTTGGATTCAAATTTGTTGGGACTAAGGCAGACCCCCACCTGTCTGTATATTCCTCAAGGAGTTGCCTGCTTTTCGGTGAGAATTTGGATTAGATATAAAGTAAAAGGTGGAGTGGCCCGTAGGGCCATCAATTAGTTATTTGAGATGTGTCTTAATTTGGTGCATTTGACCTTAGTTTCCATTTTGAAAGGAAAACTTTTGAAGAATTACATAAGAAAATGTATCTGGGAGTGGGATATCTTGTGACATCAGAGTATAAACTTACTTAGCTTCAATTATGCCATTATCATGATACTATGATAGAGGATCTTATTACCTGCTAATTGGGCAGATTTTTTATTTTAATACACAAAAGCATTATCCATGGGTCTATTAAAGGTTTACAAGTAGTGATTGACTTCCTTTCAATTAATATAAGATATGATGTTTTAGGATTGGACGATTGGTTTTATTCTGCACATTCCTGGACAGATTAAGTTTAGTACCATGCATGTTTTCCTCTATATTCACTTGGGAACTTGTGTATATAAGTATATAACTCTGCAGTTTGATACGCTTCTGGTGCAGAACTACACAGATATGGTGGAGGGCATGTGCATGTGGATATGGAAGGTAGAGATGCTGCATCAGCTCCTTCAATTCAGTCATAAAATAGGTTGGATTGTCATAAAAAAAAAATGCCAATGGAGACGGGTGTTGCATCCTCCACATTAGCTCCTCATACTGATGCAGTGATGTCTATCACATGGGTGTCCCTCACAATGTTTTCAGGTATAAACTTGAGGCCAAAATGGAAGTGCTCATACAAGATTAGTGGGATATATCATATATGGTGATTGGATTGATGACAATGAGTGGGATACTCCTCGATAATTAATTGGATTTCATTGCTTTGACAATGAAGCTAGCTAGGGAATGTTGGTGATTAACACTAGTGTTCATCAGGGTGCTACAGGTTTGCTTCAAGAATAGATAAAGAAAGATGCAGTTGGATCTGATTGGTCTACTTTGAGTTAAGAAAAATTATTTTTGAGTTTCTTGTCAGAAGTAGTATCCTCTGTCATGTTATGGATTTCATTAGTGCGCAATGGGCTCCAGGTTTCGTTTTTTGAATTTTACTTTGTTTTTCTCTTTATTTCTTGTTTTTCCTGAACATGAATGCAGGATGACCCTTGTTATCTAAACAAAAGTCTTTGATATACTAGCATATTGTATGATTTAGAAGATAGAATTTGCCTTTTCTTCTCATTTGAAGAAGCTTTAGAATGGTATGGTTAATGACCATGCCTTTCTTACTTGGAAAACATAACACCAACAGACAGATGCATGACTCCTTTCTTTTGAGATATTTGTTTGGGGAGTTTGATACATGTGAGCTGCAGTCTTAAGAAGTGATTACAATTTACAAGCACTAGGCACTTGTTACTGTCTAAGCTATAAAGGGAGAGAGGTAGTACAGCTACTCATTCATTCTAAAGATCGAGTTGTTACAGTGTTTTCTTAGTCCGGCCATGAAACCTTATAGCATATTGAGGAATTGTTGGTTCAAATTGAAAAGTAACATCATTAAATCAGGGCATACATAATCAAATCATAAGCAGTGTGTATAAGATGGCTTGATATTTCAAGCTTTGGTACCAAGGCTGGTAGCACACCACGACTCTTCAACTGTTGTTGACAAATGGTAACATTTTCTTGAGCTGAAATCAAGAAACTAATGGCAGGACTTCCCTCGATTGGATCAACAAGAAGGCTAAATGATGATATAGCTGATCGAACATTATCAATGGCCATATCAAATTTTTTGATACATAATTCAATAGTTTCTTTTGTTGCTGCATCAATACTTCTATTCTTCAGAATTTTCTTCAGGTTGGAGCGAATGGAAGTTGCATTTTCCAAGGATATATTCATAGAGAAGCTTGGAAAATCAGCGAAACCAGCCTTGGATATCCGAGGTTCAGAGCTTAAAGAAGATACACAAAGATCATAATAAGTCGCTCCTGCACCATAACATTCATCCTTAACATTCTGTAGTGTTGTATCCTGTACATGTGAATGTCCTTCAGCCCCAAGACATGAGAACATAACAAGAAAAGCACAAGAAAGAAGAAAAGAAGATGCCATGAAGTTTGATAATTAAGCTGATTGCTTTGCAAATAGTTGTTGTTATATTGAGAATCACTGACAAGTGTTTTTTTTTTTTGGTAAACAATCACTGAAAAGTTGAAAACACAAATTAGGATTTAGGAATATATATGGATAATGGATTGTTGCCAAAATGCCAAGTACAGTATTTGAATTTTGAAGATAGTCAAGATACCCTTTGATTTGTGATAGGCTTTCTAATTAAGTTCACATCTAAAAGAAAGAAAAGTCCATGATCATGGTCCACTTAAATAGGGTCATGGCCTACCCATCTGTCTTCTTCATCTCTCTATGTCTCTATGTCTATCTCTCTCTTGACTCTTTAGTCTTCTTCACCCCTCTCTCTCTCCGAACTTTATAAGCCTACAAAGGTAACTTTCTTGTGTATTTCTCTTTAATTTAGGGTTTTATTGTTGTTTTATTTTGTCTCATTAACTGAAAATATTCTTAAATGATTGATACAAACTACGGCTGTGCTTGTTCGCCAGGAATTTCATAGGAAAGCAAAGACACGTAGGATTTTTTTTTTTTTTTTTTAAAATACACGTTGCTTGGTTGGGTTCAACAAAAGGTGGGGCCCATATTTTTTTTGCAAAAAAAGTAAACCACGTCAGCTAATAATACCGGTTCAAAAATACCGGAAAACTTTGAAAAAAACTATCTCCAAAAAAAGTGGGCCCATAATTTTTCTTTTACATATTTTATTCAAAAAATAGTACGGTGGTATGGGTGTAATTTTAGATATATCTAAGGTTGTTTGCAGAAATCCGAAACTTTCCTTATTAGGGACCAAGCACCATGTAAAAAATTTGTAAAAAAAAAAAGAAACTGTTTACATTTTTTTTCTTTTAAAAAGGTTTCCATTTCCGTTTCCCCAAAACTTCCGGGGAAACAAGCACAGCCTACAATTAAGATTTTTCCCATTTAGAAAGTTGTTAAAAAGCAAAATTTAGAGCTCCCTTAATTTTGACTAAGAAGTGTTGTTAAAATCTAAGCGATTGAATCCATACATTGTTATAGGAAGACCAACCAAGTAGCATCAATGAATCTGTAACGATATTTGCGGCACTTTCCCAAGAAAAGATGGAAAAACTTATAGGAAATAGATTGATGTTCTATACGCCATGTCATAGACAAATGTTAAAAGAATAAAGGGAAAATTGGCGATAACCCCCCACATTATGGTCACTCTTGGCAAAAACCCCATCTTTTGTCCATTTTTGGCGTTAACCCCCCAACCCCCAAAATTAGACCTTATGTTGCCCAGTTTACCCCTGACCCCTCCTATTTGAGTAAACCCCCTAATTTAACGTCAACCTAAGTTAACTAACAGATGTTAACTCCGTTTACACCAACTCTTATTTGCATAAACCCCCCCGAAAAGTAAAAAAATTGAAAACCAAAATTGAAAAATTTTACTTCACCACCAATCCACGTGTCGCCCATCCACCTCCTCCTCCTCCTCCTCCTTCTTCTTCTCCTCCTCCTCCTGATGGTG
>KZ305132.1:257605-337779 GCA_002738505.1 Aquilegia coerulea | reverse complement strand
TATTATGATGATTCAGAAGAAGCCTAAAAGTAGACAAAGTAGCAGTCTAAAATTGTATGTGTTGAATGCATACATGTACAACAATAGATAAAGCAAGAGAATAACCTAACCGAGCAACCAAAACAAGTAGGTATTAAATATCTTGCACGTAGTGGAAATTATGATGGAGATTTGGAATAACAGAAACATGGCATTAGAACCTTGAATTCAACTTCGTCATTCTGACGAATACCAATTTTAATTTTGTTGTGCAATGTGAAGATAGTTTATGGGAAACTCAATCATTTCAGTTAGGCTTCTAGCCATAGGTTAAAAAATTATAGAAGGTGGGACTGAAAAATATACATGGGAATCCAACAGGGTGGTTGACACCTTGCAAAGAATGATATCTATGAACCTCTTCTTATTCGAACATTTAGATCATTAAACCACGATATGAGGACTATTCTATCGTACAATGTGATGAGGGTTGCTTTACCAAGTTGATCAACCTTCATATATGGAATATGACATGGGGATTATTCTATCAAACAGTTGTACAAACCATACTTGGAGGCATATTTTCCAGATTTTCCAAAGAAGATAACACGTACACATTCCTTCATTAATTATGGCATAAAAAATGACCTTCAAAATGCATTCAGGAAATGGAATGACTATTCAAACATCACAATAGGACGTTGCAAATAGTGTAAAGGTAGGTTCATCATCAAAAGAAGGTGATCCACATATATCCTATGCTATGGTTTAGGGTCAAATGCTCAACTCAGGGATTTTCTTGACAAAAAATGAAGTCCAAAAATGATCTAACAACTATTTTCAAGAAAAATGGAATATGTGAAACTAATAGAAAAGATTCGTGCAGCTGCAATTGAAAATATCAATTCAGAAGACAAAAGTCACGAAGATGAAGCTATACAAATTTAATATATTCTTTATTTTATCTCTGTTAAATTTATTTCTGTCTAGAACAAATAATAGTATAGGATTTATTTTTCAGTAACAAAAAGGTTTAATTATCTCTATGATTTACATATAGAGGACTTTGCAAATTATATTAGAGCAATCACATTTTTTTGGCATTTATTATCATTGAGTTACTCAATACAAGATTACAAGTATAAAAATAAATTCAAATTAACTATTTTAATCAATTTAACTATTAATTGTCTATTTTAATCATTTAGATTTTAAATTTGTGTCCAGATATAAAAATTAGTAATTTAAAGATAATTAAAAATAAATCCGGGACGGGTCATACCTAGTGTTATTATCTTTCTAAACTGTAACTCATTACCAGGCGAATTTAGAACAACACATGATAGATATATATATGGTTCAAACTACCCATCAAAACCGGCCACAAATCTTTAGCAATTGGTGCCTAGATTTGTGACTAATCTCAATAAAAGAGATAGTTCCTCCAATTTAAACCCCACTGATCTGTTCATTACAACCCCAACTGAAGCTAAGGTTACATACATCTAATGACCCATGATGCTTTATTAGAATCAAAGTGTTATTCAAGTGTGTTATTTCTCAAAACCAAATTTCTAAGGTGATAGAAAAATACCTGCCAGACTATTTCTCCTTAGCTATTCCTGCTTTCTTTCCTTTTATCCAACTAGCTAATTACTTCGGCTCTGCATATTCCATCTAATTACTGAGTGCTAAGTTGATACTAACTTCACAAGAATTTTATGGTGGTGGATACGTTGGATTTCATTCCTTCTTCCAAGCCTTAACTTAATCTCCCACAGGTGGTTTCACATTTAATGGAAAGACTTTGATACCAGCTGTATTTACCTTAGCAGGAGGTGTCAACCCAATCTTCATATATATCCATGCAAGGGCTCCACTTGATCTTGTATTCATGGGAGCAACTTAATAAGTTACCTCCTATTGGTAAATTTTTATCTATTTCATATGTGGATCTGTTTAAGCCCATTTCCACGTTCACTAGCTCGATACTTGCGTTAATTTATTAAACCCAATTAATTAAGATTATACTCTATATGATCATAACCATTGATTGTATGTAATATTACTAAAATGCCCCTAAGGTGGGTACAGGTCGTTACACCACCATACAATTTGATGGGAGCAGTACCATACATGACCATGTCTTACAAAATGATCCAACAACGTTTTCACAAGCTTTGATGTGTGTTAATTCTCATAAGTTGATTGATGCCATGAAAGAAGAGTTGGAATCAATGGCACATAATGAAGTTTGGGATCTAGTAGAATTGTCAAAGGGTCACAAAACCATTGGTTATGAATGGGTCTAGAAGACTAATTGTGACTTGAATGGTAATATTGAACGATATAAAGCTAGACTATTTGCCAAAGGTTACACTTGTAAAGATGGTATTGATGATAAGAAATCATCTCTTATGTTTCAAAGATGGATTCACTTAGAATTATCATGGCTTTGGTGGCCCATTATTATTTGGAGTTACACCAAATGAATGTGAAAATGACATTTCTAAATGGAAGTTTATAAAATGAAGTTTATATGGAACAACCAGAAGGATTTAAGGTTGAGGGCAAGAAACACATGGTATATAAGTTAAAGAAGTCAATTTATGGACTTAAGCAAGATACCCAACAATGGTATATAAATTTTAATGATACCATTGTTTATTTTGGTTTTGAAAGTAACATCGTTGATCGATGCATATACCTTAAGATCAGTGGGAGTAAGTTCATATTTTTGATTTTATGTATGGGTGATGTATTGTTGGCAAGAAATGATGTTGGTTTATTAAATGAAACTAAGAATTATCTTTCAAAGAACTTTGAAATGATTGACATTGGAGAGGCATCTTTTGTGATGGAAATTGAAATATTTCGTGATAGATCACAAAGATTGTCTCAGAAAGCATATGTTAATAAAGTTCTTGAACGATATGATATGCTTAATTGCAAAGCTGGTTTAATGCCAATTCAGAATGGGAATAAGTTTAGCTATATGCAATGTTCTGAGTATGAATTGGAACACCAGCGAATGAAGAATATTCCTTATGCATCTCTTGTTAGTAGTCGTATGTTTGTGGAAGCTTGTACAAGACCGGATATCAGTTTTGCAGTTGGTATGCTTGGCAGATACCAAAGCAATCCTTGAATTGAACATTGGAAACTTGCAAAGAAGGTTTTTCGATATTTACAAGGAACGAAAGATTATATGCTCACATTTCGAAGATCTAAGAAGAACATTGAAGTCATTAGCTACTCTAACTCGGATTTTGCTGGATGTGTTGACACCTGTAAATCCACTTTTGGCTATTTGTTCCTTTTGGCTGGAGGACCAATATCATGGAAGAGTGTTAAGCAAAGTGTTATAGCTTCATAAATTATGGAAGCAGAATTTACAGCATGCTTTGAGGCTACAATTCAAGCATTATGGCTGCAGAATTTTATTTTGGGACTTGGAGTTGTCAACACTATTACCAGGCCGCTGAAAATTTATTGTGATAATGCTACAGTAATTTTCTTTTCTAAAGATAACAAGTATAGTAAGGGTGTTAAGCACATGAAGTTTATATGTATTGTCATAAAAGAAGAAGTTCAGAAAGAACGTGTGTCCATAGAACATATAAGTACAAAACTTATGATAGCAGATTTACTAACTAAAGGACTACCTCCTAAGACCTTTTATGAACATGTGAAAAGCATGGGTCTTACTAGTAGTTTAAATTGAAAGCCATTATTATGTATTATGTTCTATGTGACTTATGAGATCTCTTTAATATAGTTATTTCTGAACTATTTTCTTGTTCCCAAAATATTGTACAATTACTGTTTTGGATGAAAGTTGAACAAGAATGTCTTATGTAAGACATTAATGTTGGACTAGAATGTTAATTTCTTGCTTATAGATCATATTGAATGATGTGTTAAGGATGTAGTATATAGAAGGAAAGTTTGTCTCTTAATTGATTTACAACCGCTATGACTTACCTTGATTAATTATTTAATTATGATATTATGATGTTTTTTATTGTCTTATCATATTGGCCAAGTGAGAGAATGTAAAAATAATTTTATGTCCCACATGATAATACAATCATTTTAGGTTAGTCATTCTTTTATGGGTGGAATGATATTAATGAAATTATGGGAAAAGTCCTCTCTCACTACATATTGAATAGACACCACCCATTTTGTGTCTATTAGAAAGATTGGTTTTGAATAGACAGTTTCAGGAAAATGTATGTGTATTTTCTGAATAGATTTCCTGAAAAGACACACACACCCTTTAGACAATAAATGGACAACTATTTAAAACTTTGTCTTGTTCAAATATAAAATATCTAATACGTATCTAATGATTATCAAATCTTAAGTGTGTATTCAAAACATAACAGTACAGTAGATAAGAGAGAAACTATTTCTAGAGATTGGTAAAGTCTCACTAAAGTTGTTCGTATTCTATTATAAAGGATCGAATTGTCTTCTCCAAATTTAAGCAATGGATAAAGGTATGTCCAATTTATGTTTCTGCATTATGTTTATTATATTTATTGTTTGATTGTGAAATACAATATCCCAAAGATCATCTTACAATTTTTGCATTTACCCCCAATCAAAATTCAAAATTTGAGAAACCTCTTCCCACCTTGGAAAAAACTGTGTTTGTGTGTGTGGGTGTTTTTCAAATGTGTGATTTCTCAAATTTAAATTTTAGATTTGGGATAAGTCTGATCTAAAACGGTTATTTGGGATAGTAAACTTTCGCCAAACTTGCAATCAAATTTTCATTTTTTTAGCAATGCTGACATTTGTGGTCTGTCTGGATTTCATTTATCGCAACCTAACAAGCTATGCATGTCACCCAAACATTCGCCACATCATCAAAAATTTGCATAGTAGGCATGCCCTCTCAAATCTTAGATAACTTTGATCAAGATCATAAAGGATATATACAGCTCACTTTGATATATAATTACTCAGAAATTCACAGTTGAGGTGAAATGACAGTACTAACTAAAATGCCAATATAACTTTTCTTCTTAAGTCTCATCACCTAGAAGAATCTTTTTTCTTTCGAGTTAGGCATATGCATCGAAATTTCCTCGAAACGCCTACTACATCTCTTACAAAGAACTTATGCATATGCATCGAAATTTCCTCGAAACCCCTACTACATCTCTTACAAAGAACTTATGCATATGCATCGAAATTTCCTCGAAACCCCTACTACATCTCTTACAAAGAACTTATACACATTTTGATCGAAGTTTTGAACCTAGTATGAAAAAGACTGTATTAACTTGTTTTCAGATTAATCCATTAACTAGGTCAGGTCGCTTAGCTTTGTGCCTGACCAAGATGGGAGTTTGAGATGGGGGTGGCTCCACCTCGATGTGGTCTAGATTGCCTAGGTACTCTAGCTCGAGGGAGTGATACTTAGAGATCAAGCCATCGTAGTTCTGTGGTTTTATAGAAGATGGAAGGGCGCAGATCATGGGATCATGCGGATTCTCGAAATGGGGTAGGTCGCAAGACTGTTGGGGGTGAGGTCGAACGAAAAAGGGTGATTAAAAGTATTGAAGAAATCTGGTCCAACCGACAAACCCCGACCTGGTGGGAGCTCAAAATCCATCGACCTTGTTGCTAGTCCTCAATTCATAACACCACCGTCCTCATTACCAAAGCTACTTGTTGGCTCGAGCAAAAAAATGTCTTCTTCTGGTGTTTTGAAGTTATAAAACCTCCTCCAGTTATCCTATCTCCAGTTTATTCCAAATCCATCAAATTCTCTGAACCTACTCCCTTGTCAAGAAAATTTGCAGTTTGCTACTCTAGTAAGGGTAAGGGTGTGTCGTCTGAGTTCCGATCGACCTGGCCTTTTTGAGTATTTGGATGGCCGGGGAGGGAAGCACGTAGTTTATGATAATGAGAGTGTTATAGATGACTCCTCTATTTCCCGAGCTGTGAATGAGGGAACTATTCTGGATGTTGATACTCGTCAAATCTAAAGGTCTTCTTGTGACTTGCTTGAAAATCAACTCTGCTTTTTTTTTTCTGGTAAGTTGGTGAATGATGTTTAAGTCTTTGTTTTGTACTTTTCTTGATTTTGACCTTTGTTTTGTTGTAGCTTAATGCTAGCTTCCAAAAAGTTCGTCTGGTCGCTGAGATTGGAGCTCGAGCTGAGATTGAGTAGAACATACGAGCTGAAAGAATAGATTGAGCGAGCTAAGAACGCTGCGCTTGTTGTTGAGACCAAGGTGAGGGACAAGGATAGGGAGATCACTGCGAAGAACAAGGAGATAGATGGCCTCTGAGGTGAAGTTACTGCTGCTAAGGATGCTGCTACATATTGGGAAAGGTATTTGTATTAACCTATTTCTAGATTAATGCACTGCTGGGTCAGGTCGCTAGGGAGACTTGACCAAATGGGGATGTTTGAGATCGGAGTGGCTGCACCTCGTTGAGATCGAGATTGCCTACGTACTCTAGCTCGGGGGAATTGAACTTAGAGATCAAGCCATCGTAGTTCTGTTTATATAGAAGATAGAAGGGCGTGGATCGTGGATCTAGCAGATTCTCCGCCATCATAATGAGGATTAAATGAGTAACGCGCGCGGATCATCCCTATGAATTAATTGTGTAACTGATGAGAATATTCTGTGCATTGAATGAGAGCACGTGCGTATAGCAGGTCGCTGATTGTTGTATGATCGGGTCGCTGTGAACGAGCTACTAGGAGGTCGGTACTGTAGCGATCTGGGAACTGGATGACTGTGCCACGTGGCTGCTTTTGATTGGCTGGAGTATGTAGTACCCCTACATAAGCCCCCTCTTTTTAGGTCGGCTGTAGTAGTCGGGCTGAAAAGACTGATAACTCTGGTCGATGCTGATTTCTAGTTTGCTTTTGAATTTGCTGACGTGGCAGTCATGCAGGCTTGTCTGTACTAATCATGGCGTTCTTACGGGGAAGTGGAGGCGTTTCCTCGAGCAGTTAGCCGTGCAGTTATGGCAACTGGCGCACGTCTTGGTTGATTAGATCTTTTGATGGCACGTGGAATTATCCGACGGTAGATGTGAACCGTTTTCTGAGTGGAGAATAACTGCAATGCATATGGAATCCTTTTTCGATCTCAGCCGTTTACCTGTTTAGAACTGATGGCTGTGATTGCTCTTGCTACAGTATTTAAACTGTAGTTACCTTGGGAAGGGTTTACCTATCTTGCCTTGATTTGAATTGCTGCCGCCTTCCAGTTGCGATCTGAAGAACTTTTAGAACTGGTGAGGTTTGTTTTCTTCTCTTTTTATTTCTTTGATCTTCTCTTTTCTTTCACCTTCTGTTTTCTTGTATATTGCTTGAGAGGAATGTCTGACGCTAGTGATTCCCAAAACGATAACTTGAGTGGTGGTTGTGAGGAGATTGAGTCTGAAAGTACTCAATCTGATACTCCATCTCCCATTCGAGGTGAGGAGCTAGATAGCCCCCAGAGTAGTGGTTCTCATGGGTCAGACTCTTCTGATGATGAAATGGTAGAGGGTGAAGATGGTGCAATGTGTAGAGTGGTGAACATGAAATATGTACATAGGCATTTTGTTGTTAGGAAGGCTTATGATCTTAGGTCGATTAGGCATTTAGAGATTAGATTTCTTGGAGATCGTTTACTTTCTTCTGATTATCGACCCAATAATCCTTCCTCTACCGTTTTTACTTTGAATCAATTCCGTGCTGGGTTGAGGTTGCCGTTATCTCGGTTGGTGGTCGACCTGTTGAATGCTATTCGTCGAGCCCCCTGCCAGATGAATGGTAATTTCTGGCGGAATATGAGGGTAATGGATGACCTCAAGAAGTTGCACAGGTGGAACGTTAGTGTGGAAGATGTACTGAACCACTTTTAGCTTCAAACGTTCGTCGAAGGTTGAACTCTCGGGCTATAACATGCAAGTTAGGCCAGAACGTTTGCCTTTGATCTATCCAGTAAGTAGCGAGCAATGGTGGAAAGATCCCATGCTGTTTACTGGGTCGATCGTTGAAGGGGATATCCAGTTGCGTCATGTGATTAGGAATGACGCTCGTAAGTTTGTGGTCTTTAGTACTAGGGTTGTTGATTTGTCTTCCTGTTTCTGAGCTTGATGTCTTTGTATTTTTTTTTTGTTGCAGCGATCAGGGACGATCATTTGATTAGAAAGAACGATCTGAAATCTGCTCTGAATTGCTTTGGTAAGCTGAGCGACGAGCGGAAGACCTCATTTCTACCCCACCTGAAGGAGCATTTTATTCCTAAAGGTGGTCCAAAAACTGTTTGGGAGGAGCTCGAGAGGAGGAAAGCTTTGAAGAAAGCATATATGTCTTCTGTTCACAAATCTGCTGGTGGGCGTTCTGGTAGTAGCTCGCGAGCTGATGACAGCGAACGGGCTAGTGGTGGCTCGAGGCAGGGGGAGAGTCAACGTTCTGTTGGGGTTCCTCGGAGGTCGGAAAAGAGTCGACCTGTTGACAAGGATCGACCTCTGGTGCAGCAACGATCTGTGGAGAAGGAGAGAGCTGGTGGTAGCTCGTGCCAGGTGGAGGCAGTGGCGAGCCCCCTAGTCGTGTCTCCTCCGCCTTCATTTCCCAAACTGCCTGCGTTTTCTGGGCAGAAGAAAAGGTCTCACTCGGGAACTCTGAAGCTGTTGGAGAGGCCCGTTGTGCCCACCCCTGCTCTTGCCCCGCCTGTTAGGGGTCTTGAGGTGTCTGCTGGGTCGATGAAGACTGCTGTTCGGCCTTCGCAGAAAGGCAAGGGTGTGACGTCTGAGTTTCGCCCTGGGCCCTTCGACTACTTGGATGGCCGTGGTGAGAGGCATGTCGTGTATGATAACGACAGTGCCATTGCTGACCCCTGCGTCGCCCGGGCTGTGAATGAGGGCATCGTTCTGGAAGCTGATGCTCGAGCAGTGAAGTCTCAATCTCTTTTGGTCAACTGCTCAAAGTTGAATTCGGCCCTGTCTTTGGTAAGTGTTGCCATAAGTGTTATTTTCTGCTTAGTCGTTGTTGCCTAAATTTGCTTGTGCTTTGTAGGTTAACGCGACCTTCCAGGAGATTCGTCTGGTTGCTGAAGTTGGCGCCCAGGCTGAGGTTGAGCTGAAGGCGATGAATGACAAACTTGAGCAGGCGAAGAATGTTGCTCTTGTTGCGGAGTGCAAGTTGAGGGACAGGGATGCTCAGGTCGCGGCGCTGAAGGAGACAGTGGAGCAGCTGAAGGAGACCAATGAGCAGTTGAAGGAAAATGTGGCTGCTGCTAACGCTTCTGCTGAGCACTGGCAGAACGTAAGCCAGGAGAATGGTGCGGCGTGGCAGGCCTACTGTGAGCAGCTGCAGAAAGCTTTGATGGGGTCACCCGAAGGAGAGGAGACGCTTGGTGGTGTTGGAGATACTTCGGCGCCAGCTCAGGACACCTCGATGGGCCCTAGTGACCAGGTCGCTGGAGCCCTTATTGAAGTTGATGCTTCAGGCGACCAGTCTGTGCAGCAATGAGCTAGCCTTGGCTTCCTTTTCTTGTATTGGGTAACCTTGATTTCCCTTTCTTGTATTGGGTAACCTTGGTTTCCCTTTCTTGTATTGGGTAACCTTGTGCAAAGTTTGCTTCTTGCACTCCTTGTTCTTGCAGTATGTCTTCTAGAGCTTATTCTTGAGAGCCCCCTTGTAATTTTGAGAGCTTGAGTGGAGAACTCTTTGTCTTTTGTAATTAACAGCAGTAGTTAGCTTTTCCTTTTGTCGAGTTTGTATGTGTTCCTTTTGATCAGCTAGTTTCCAGGAAGTCCTGGTGGCTCGTTCAGAAGGCAGGTAGACGAGATGAATGGCTGCAAGCAGGACGTACTGAAACAGTTCCTCTTGTATGCCTTAATTCTACTTTGGTTGTACCTGAAAAGTTAAAAAATGATATTGAACGATTTACCTTTTATTGTGGTGCTTGTTACGTTGTCTGCTTGTATGAGTTTTGCAAACAAGTAGTAACATTTGCTCGACCTGATGGGGTTTGAGGTCGCATGTAATATAGTTGTGCTTGGGTCGTGGGGAGAGAATGACCAATGCACCAAGTTAAGTTGCTAGTGATTTAACTTAACAAACTTTTTAAATTATCAAAGGGACTAGAGTTTTGATAATTTGTAGGTCGAGGGATTGGACCTTTGGTAGCCATTCATGTTTGAGCAGAGATGAAGGCAAAAGTGAATTCATACATTGAAATGCAATGAATGGATGCTTACATTTCATTGATAAAATTTCTTTAAGTGAAAAGCATTCCATGGGTTCTTAACGATCTCCCCTTCTGGTGTTTGAAGACGATAAGAACCGTTGCTCTGGACCTTTGTGATAATGTAAGGACCTTCCCAATTGGCGTTCAGTTTGCCAATCATGTCTTTTCTTTTGTTGTGGAACATTTTTCTTAGGACTAGTTCCCCTGGCTGAAAAGTTCTTGGTCGCACGCCTTTGTTGTAAGCTCGCTTGAGTCTCTGTTGGTATTGCTCGAGCTTTATGACGGCGTGGTTACGTCGTTCTTCGAGGAGGTCGACTCCAAACGACCAGGCTTGATTGTTGAGCTCAGTGTCGACCAGAAGTGATTTGGTCGTTCCAAATGTTAGCTCGGTGGGAATAACTGCTTCAACTCCGTAGCATAGGCTGAAAGGTGACATCCCAGTGGACGTACGAGGAGTTGTTCTGTAGGCCCACAGGATGTCCAATTGCTGTGGCCATTGATCATGCTGGTCCTCGAGCTTCTTCTTCAAATTGTTTAGAATCTGTTGATTTGCAGCTTCGACCTGCCCGTTGGCTTGCGGGTATCTAGGAGTGGACCTTGAATGCTCGATTTTCCACAGGTCGTAGAATTTTTTTATATTCTTGCCAACGAACTGAGTGCCATTGTCTGTGATTACCCATTTTGGTAGTCCGAACCTTGTGATGATATTTTCCCACATAAACCTTTGGACATCTGCCTGTGTTACGTTGGTTAATGCAACAGCTTCCACCCATTTAGTGAAATAGTCGACGGCCACTAGAACGAACCTCTTCTCAGACTTCTTTTCCTTGATGAGGGGGCCCATGATATCAAACCCCCACATGTGGAATGGCCACGGTGCAGTGATGTTGATGAGATCATTTGGATGCTGGTGTTGCTTATCAGCAAATCGCTGGCATTCTTTGCACTTCAGAACAAATTTCTTTGCATCTTCCTTCATTCTTGGCCAGAAGTATCCCTGAGAGATTGCTTTATGGGCTAAGGTACGCCCACCGGAATGGTTTCCACATTCACCTTCATGGATTTCTTGAAATATCATCTGGCCTTGCTTTGGAATCAGGCATCGTAATAACAATCCCGTTGCAGATTTTCTGAAAAGTTTGCCCTCATGGATTTTGTACATCGTGACTTTATGCAGCAATCGACTGGCTTCCTTTTTGTCGGATGGTAGGACACCAGTTTGAAGATAAACCATGAAAGGCTCCATCCAAGTCCCCTGGATGTCTGCTGGAGTTGTTTCTAGTAGATCGGAGATTTGATGAATATCCTCTTCCTTGAAGAGATATGCGGGCTGTGAGTTGATTGCTATGGTTAGGGCACGCGGTCTGTCTGACTCGATCTTAGATGCTAGAAATGCTAATGAATCAGCATGTCTGTTGTCGTCTCTAGGTATGTGCTCAATTGTGAAATAGCTGAGCTTGCTGATGAGCTCCTTTGCTTTGCTAGCATACCTGATGAGGTTGACCCCATTGATCTGGTAATTGTTAGTAATCTGATTGACTACCAGCTGTGAATCGCTGTACACCTTGAGACGAACTGCTTGTAAGTCGATGGCCATTTTTAGGCCCTGTATGAGTGCTTCGTATTCGGCCTCGTTGTTGGAGGTCGAGAAGTCTAGACGAGCTGATCTCTCGAGCTGTGAACCTTCAGGAGAGATTAACACAGCACCTATACCACTTCCATTGGAATTGTGGGAACCGTCTACATACAGCTGCCATGTGTCTGGAGGATTATCTTGGACTTGCCTTGTTTCAGGTTCTGGTTCCCAATTGACATCCTCTGCTGGGTAGTCTACTAAGAAGTCTGCGACGACCTGGCCCTTGACGGCCTGCCGTGATACGAACTCAAATGTGTAATCGCCCAGTTCGGCTGCCCATCGAGCCATACGACCTGTTTTGTTTTTCTTTTCTAGTATGTGGCGTAATGGCTGATCGGTGATTACTTTTACATTGTGGGCTTGGAAATAAGGTTTGAACTTGCATGCAGCGTAAAGTAAAGCCAATGCTAACTTCTCTAGAGGTGTGTACATTATTTCGGCCTGCTGTAAGACTTTGCTTGTGAAATAGATAGGTCGCTCGACCTGGTTATCTTCTTTAAAGAGTACTGTGCTGATCGCGAAATCTGATGTTGCGAGGTAAACGCCGAGTACATCTCCATCGTTGGGCCTTGTGAGAACTGGTGGAGTAGACAGATATGCCTTGAGATCATTGAAGGCCTTCTCGCATTCTTCTGTCCACTCATATGTAGCCCCCTTCTTTAGGATATGAAGCATTGGTCTGCACTTATCTGATGCTCTTGAGATGAACCTGTTCAGAGCTGACACCATGCCGTTGAGTTTTTGGATTTGTTTTTTTGTTTTTGGGCTTGGCATGTCGATCAGGGCTCTGATCTGGTCGGGATTTGCTTCAATGCCTCGTCTGGTGACTAGGTAGCCGAGGAATTTTCCTGATGCAACCCCGAACAGACACTTCTCTGGATTAAGACGCATTCTGTATTGCCTTAATCTTTGGAATGCCTGGTCGAGATTGTACAAATGATCTCGTTCTTTGTCGCTCTTCACTAGCATGTCATCAATGTAGACCTCCATTGTTCGACCTAGGAGGTCGTCGAACATTCTGGTGACCAGTCTTTGGTAGGTCGCTCATGCATTCGTTAGCCCGAATGGCATGACTTTGTAACAGAAAATACCTTGCTCAGTTGTAAAAGAGGTCTTTTCTTGATCGGGCTCGTACATTGGGATCTGGTTATACCCTGAGTATGCATCCATGAATGACAGTAGCTCAAAACCGCATGTCTGATCGACTAGCCTATCGATTCGTGGCAGTGGGAATGAATCTTTTGGACAAGCTTTGTTCAAACTTGTGAAGTCGATACAGACTCTTGTTTTCCCATTCTTCTTTAAGACTGGTACGATGTTGGCTAGCCAGTCTGGAGTATCGACCTCTCTGATGAAGTCGACCTGTTTAAGTCTGTTGATTTCTTCATTGACAGCTTCGTGAAACTTTGGAGCCAGCCTCCTTGGTTTTTGCTTTACAGGTCGATAATTGGGATTGACCCGCAGTTTATGACATGCAATTGATGGATCTATACCAGGCATATCGATGTACGACCAAGCAAAAACATCTTTATTATTTGAAAGAAAATTTACAAAGTTGACGAACTTATCTTCTTCCAATTCTGAACCTACATAGACATGTCTTGGGTCCTCATCGGACCCAATGTTCACACGCACGCCTGGATCGGTGCTTCCGAGACTAAGCTTGGGGGAGCTCGCTTGCTCCTTCTGTAATTGCTATTTAGCAGGTTCAGCCTTTTCTTTGGATGGGCTCTTTGACTTGTTGTTGCCCTCCTGAGCCTCTGTTGTGACTAGGCTCTTTCCTTTGACATCAGCATCCTTGACTCCAGAGGTGGATGGCTTTGACGATGGGACAGCTTCAATAATGCCATGGCATTCCTGTGCGGTGTTCTGATTGCCGCGGAGTTCCATTATCCCATAAGGGCCGGGATAGCGGAATACCTGATGGTAAGTTGAAAGCACACCTCTCATAGCATGGATCCATTTTCGACCCAGAATCGCATTGTACTTGCTTGCGATATTGAGGACGCTGAACTTGCTGGTTACAACGACCTTGTCTTCCCTTCTGCCTACAGTGACGGGCAGAAGAATCTCACCCTTAGGGTCTTCCCTTGAACTATTGAAGCCAAGGATGGGTGTGAAGTCTGGTACGAGCACTGAGTCGGGCAGCCTCATGTCCTTGAATGTTCTGTACATGAGAATGTTGCATGATGCCCCTGGGTCAATGAATACCCTCTTGATGGTGTAATCCGCTATTCTGAGTTCAACGACTAGGGCGTCGTTGTGTGGAGTAACGACCTTGTTGAGATCGTCTTCGGTGAAAGTGATGTCTGTCTCTTGGCGGGCAGGGATGTTGAAACGAGCTGCTCTGCCGGTGATGGAATAGACATGGTGGAGATGTTCCACTCGTCTCTTTTTGTCCCGTGAGACAGGGGTGTGGTGAGATTCGTCAATCATGTAGACCACATGACTGTCCGACTCGCTGTCGCTGTCAACTTTGTTGGCGACCTTCTTGTTAATGTGGTCGCGTAGGTCGCCTGTTGGACCTAAGCGTTGGGAGAGGCTACGCCCTCTGCTGCGTGCTGGACTTGCTGAGGCCGTTCTGGCCTTGCTATGATTTCTTTTTGGGGGACGGGGAGGCGTTCTGGACTCCTTCCTTACCCGCTTGCCTGTGGATTCCTCGTTCCTTCCGAGGATCCAATTGTTGAGCCTTTTTTCATCGGCCCAGGTTTGAAGTGCGCGCTTCAGGACGCGACAATCATCAGTCTGATGACACCGTACTTTATGGACTTTGCAGTACGGGCGACCAGATGTATCTTCCAACTGTGTGAAGGCAGGAATCTTGCACCAATGGTTGTGCTTGATCCTTTCAAAGATATAACCGGCTGGTCGCGTAAACCGGTGATACTCTCGCTGCTCGGTAGGCAGCGACTTAGCTTTGAACCTCTTTTCATCTGATCGAGGTCGTTTGTTTGAGCCAGACTCAATGTTGCTGACTACGTGGTTCTTTTCCCTCCCAGTGAGGGCTTCTTCAAGCTTTATATAACGATCTACCTTTAGGTAGAGCTCGTCTAGCGATGACAGTTTCTTCATTGCTAGAGACTTGTGAAGGTCGGACCCTTGGATCAGTCCGTGAGAGAAAGCGATGGTTGCAAAGGTCTCATGCTCCTTTGCGAAGTCCTGAATGGAATGTAATTCAGACTTAAAACGAGCAAAAAATGTGCTCAAAGACTCACCATCTTGCTGCTTGACTTTGAATATGGTATCGATGGTGACAGGGCGTTTCTTGTTATGGATGTAGAAGATGACAAACTGCTTCTCGAGCTCTGCAAACGAGCTGATGGATCCTGGCTTCAATCGATGAAACCAGTCGAGGGCTGGTCCGGTGAGGCTGGACTGGAACAGCAAACACAAAAGATGATCCTCCTTGATCAGAGGAAGGGACTTCCGGAATCCCTTGATGTGGTCGGTTGGATCTCCGACTCCTGCATACTGGTCGAATTTGGGGGCATTCAGCTTGTTCGGCAGATCGTGTTCCAGGATCTCGTTGGAGAAAGGAGACTCCTGGAACTGTTGAAGGGACTGCACAGCAAGTTGCTCTGCAGTGTGGCTCTTGGACCGGTGAAGGAGAGCCTGGGATGCTTTGAACTCCACCAGCTGCTGGCTGAGTTGCTCATACTTTTGGTTGGAGTCGTCAGCAGGAATGACTCCAAGTCCGCTATTTTCCCCTTGTTGGGGGTTGGTTTGTACGGCCTTTAGACGTTCATTTTCTTCCTGCAGACGATTAATCTGTGCCTGCAGATCTTGGATAGTGACTTCCTGATTAGTCATTTGGAACGAGTGATTTTGATTTTGTGGGTGGGAGGGTTTTGGGTTTTCGATTATATCGAATTCCTTGCAGTCGGCGCCAAATGTATTAACCTATTTCTAGATTAATGCACTGCTGGGTCAGGTCGCTAGGGAGACTTGACCAAATGGGGATGTTTGAGATCGGAGTGGCTGCACCTCGTTGAGATCGAGATTGCCTACGTACTCTAGCTCGGGGGAATTGAACTTAGAGATCAAGCCATCGTAGTTCTGTTTATATAGAAGATAGAAGGGCGTGGATCGTGGATCTAGCAGATTCTCCGCCATCATAATGAGGATTAAATGAGTAACGCGCGCGGATCATCCCTATGAATTAATTGTGTAACTGATGAGAATATTCTGTGCATTGAATGAGAGCACGTGCGTATAGCAGGTCGCTGATTGTTGTATGATCGGGTCGCTGTGAACGAGCTACTAGGAGGTCGGTACTGTAGCGATCTGGGAACTGGATGACTGTGCCACGTGGCTACTTTTGATTGGCTGGAGTATGTAGTACCCCTACAGTATTGTAGGAAGAATAGTGAGGACTAACTGAAGTATTGTGACGATCTGAAGAAGGAACTTTTGGGGTTGCCCGAGGGAGAGGAGATGCCAAGTTCTTAAAAAGCCCAATCCAACTATTTTGCAGGACACCTCGATGGGCCCTGAGGATCGCCTAGCTAAGCCCTAGAACGAGCAGGATGAGTAGATACAAGAACAATGATCTCATTTTCTTATCTTTTTCTTTGCTCTTGAGTGGTATGAGGTTCAAATAATATCTGTTCTTGAAATTTAGTTCTTGTTTCGTTGGTTAGTACCCCTGCGTGGCTTTTAAACATTAGTCTTGAATGGGCTTGGCTTTGGCCTCGTCCATTCTTGGCGTTTTGGTTCTGTCCTGGCTTGAGGCCGTAAACATTAGTGATCGATTTATTTCGGCAGGTCGATTGCGCCTTTACTTTTCTGTACTTTAATTATTATGTTGTGGATATGATAATGTTTTCTGACCTTTCAGCGACTAATTTCCAGGGAGTCCTGGTAACTCGTTCAGAAGACAGGGAGACGAGATGAATGGCCACAAGTAGGACAAACTGAAATATTTCCTCTTGCGTACCTTTGAAAAAATTTGTTGTTGAATTTCTTGTATTCTATTCCTCCTCGTGTGTTTTTATTTATTTGTGCAGGTATGTGATTTGGGAACTGGAGTTTCTGAGGATGTTGATGTAGCCCCCAAGTAGTATAGGACTTTAATAGATGTAATTTGGCGACCAGATCGTTTTTCCTGTAATAGTTAGGATAAATTCAAAGTAATAAAAGAATTACGTAGTTTTTACCTTGGTCGTATTTCCTTGCTAATTTGAAAGTTTAGATGACATAAAGTATACATATTTGGTTAATTGTGAAGTTTGAGCTAGAATGGGATGGGGTCGATTAGTTGTGAGCTTGTGTTACCTAGGTCGTGGGATTGATGTGACCTGCGATAAAAGTGGTGTTAGTTGGATTATTAATATCAACTTAACACTTGTGAAATTATCAAGGAGGCTAAAGTATTGATAATTGGAGGTCTAGCACGAAAGATGAAGGCAAATTTGAGCTCGTTTATTGACAAAATTTGTGAATGTATGTTTAAATTATTGATAAAAAAATTTCAAATGATAAGTATTCCATGTGTTCTTGATATCTTTGCTTTCTAGTGTTTGTAGACGATAGGAACCATTACTTTGGACCTTTGTAATGATGTAAGGTCCTTCCTAATTAGGGTTAAGCTTCCTAACGGTTGATTTTCTTTTGTTGTGGAACATCCTTCTTAGTACGAGCTTTCTTGGTTTAAAGGTTCAAGGTCGTACTCCTTTGTTGTAAGCCTGTTTTAAGCTTTGCTTGTTCAAGCTTTATGGCTGCATGGTTCCTTCTTTCTTCGACCAGATCTATGCCGAATGACCAAGCCTGATTGTTGAGTTCGGCATCAACCAGTAATGATTTGGTTGTACCAAATGTGAGCTCGGTTGGTATGACAACTTCTACTCCATAACATACACTGAATGAGGACATTCCCGTTGATGTTCGAGGAGTAGTTCTATATGCCCAAAGGATGTTCCCGAGCTGTTGGGGCCATTGGTCTTCTTGGTCCTCGAGTTTCTTCTTTAAATTAGATAGGATTTGTTTGTTCGGAGTTTCGACCTGTCCGTTGCTCTTTAGATATCGAGGAGCTGACCTGGAGTGCTCGATTTTCCAGAGTTCGTAGAAGGCTTTAATAATCCTTCCAACGAACTGAGTCCCATTGTCGGTAACTTTTAGGCAAGCCGAATCTGGTAATAATATTTTCCCACAAACATCTTCTCACATTTGCTTGAGTTATATTTGTGAGAGCAATAGCTACGACCCATTTGGTGAAGTAATTTACTGCAACCTGGACGAATCTCTTCTCAGATTTCTTTTCTTTGATTAAGGGACCAATGATGTCAAGCCCCCACATGTGGAATGACCAAGGGGCCGTGATGTTGATGAGATCGTTGGGATGCTGATGAGTGTGGTCGGCGAAACGTTGACACTTTGAACTTCATTAGCGGCCAGAAATATCCTTGGGAGATCACTTTGTGTGCTAGATTGTGGCCTCCTAAATGATTGTTGCAGTCTCGTTCACGGATCTCTTGAAAGATGATTTGCCCTTGCTTTGGTAGTAAACATCGTAATAGTACACCTATGGCAGATTTTATGGATAGCCTTCCCTCATGCAACTTGTACATAGTGACTTTATTTAATAACTGGCTAGCTTCTTTCTTATTGGGGACGAGCTCGCTAGCTTGTAAGTAGTTGATGAAGGGTTCCATCCATGTTCCCCCTGATGTCTTCGGAGGTCGTATTGAGGAGGTCGCTGATCTGATTGACTTCTTTTTCTTTTGTAAATACGCGGGTAGCGTGAGTCAGTATGTCGTCTCTTCGGATATGATCTATGGTGGAGAAATTGAATTTGTTGATTAGTTCCTTTGCCTTGCTTGCATATCTTATCAAATTGACACCATTTATATGGTAGCTGCTTGTGATCTGATTTACTACGAGCTATGAATCGCTGAAAACTTTGACTTGATCTGCTTGGAGGTCGATGGCCATGAGTAAGCCTTGGATTAGGGCTTCGTATTCGGCCTCATTATTGGACGTCGAGAAGTCTAATCGTATGACCTTCATGTTGTGCGCCCTCAAGAGAAATGAGCACGCCCTCGATACCACTTCCATTTGTGTTCTGTGAACCATCAACGTATAGTTGCCAAGTGATTGGAGGATCGAAATGAACTGGTCTGGTCTCGGCTTTTAGTTCCCAACTTGAATCTTCGGTAGGTACAAACTCAAAGGTTCAAAAGAAGTTAACTATAATTTGGCCTTCAACGGCCTGGCGAGGTAAAAACTCAAAGGTATAATCACCAAGCTCAGCTGCCTAACGAGCCATACGACCTGTTTTCTTTTTCTTTTCTAGGACGTGTCAAAATGCCTGGTTGGTGATCACTTTAACTGTGTGTGCTTGGAAATAAGGTCTAAACTTGGATGCAGCATATAAAATAGCTAATGCTAGTTTTTCCAGAGGTATGTACCTTATTTCACCTTGTTGCAATACCTTGCTTGTGAAATAGATTGGTCTTTCCATCTGATTTTCTTCTTTGAATAGTACCACGCTGATCGGAAAATCTGAGGTGGCGAGGTAGATTCCGAGCACATCTCCATCATTAGCCTTAGTGAGAACTGGTGGAGTGGATAAGTATGTTTTGAGTTCAGCAAAAGCTTGCTCGCATTCTTTTGTCCATGGATATGCAACCCCCTACTTTAGAATTTGAAGCATTGGTCGGGATCTATCGGATGCTCTAGAAATAAATCTATTGAGAGCTGATACTATGCCATTTAAGTTCTAAATTTGCTTATTTATCTCAAGCCAGGCATATCGACTAGGGCTCTGATCTGATTGGGATTTGCTTTAATTCCTCTGTGACCAGGTATCCGAGGAATTTTCCTAAATTGACTCCAAACAAGCATTTCTTAGGGTTAAGTCGCATCTTGTACTGTCGTAACCATTGAAATGCTTGGTCGAGGTTAGTCAAGTTTTTCTGCTCTTGATCGCTCTTGACTAGCATATCGTCAATGTAGACCTCTATTATTCGACCTAGTAGGTCATCGAACATTTGGTTACCAACCCTGGTAGGTTGTTCCTGCATTTCTGAGGCTGAATGGCATGACTTTGTAGCAAAAGATTTCTTATTCTGTGGTGAATGAGGTCTTGATTTGATCGGGCTCATACATTTGGATCTGGTTGTATCCTGAGTACGCGTCCATGAATGATAGGAGTTCGAAACCTCAGGTCTAGTCGACTAGCCTATCGATTCGTGGGAATGAGAATGAATCTTTAGGACAAGCTTTGTTTAAGCTTGTGAAGTCAATGCAGACTCTTGTCTTCCCATTCTTTTTCAAGACTGAAACTATGTTGGCTAACCAATCTAGTGTGTCGACCTCTTTAATGAATCCAGCCTGTTTGAGTCTATTTATTTCATCATTGATGGCCTGATGAAATTTGGGAGCAAGTTGCCTTGGTTTTTGTTTAACAAGTCGATAATTAGGGTCTACTCGTAACTTGTGACATGTAATTGAGGGATCTATACCAGGAATATCGATATACGACCAACAAAAATATTTTTATTAAGAGAAAGTAAATCTTATCTGTTCCTAACTCCGAGCCCACCTAAACGTACTTGGGGTTGTCCTCCGACCCTAAGTTTACTTGCACTCCAGGATCTGGGCTTCGAAGTGGGAGTTTGGGAGACCTCGTCTGCTCCTTTTGTGATTGCTATTTGGTCGTTTCTGTGGCTACTTCTTTTCCCTTGGCAGCATCGTTGGCCGGAGTTGCGACCTCTTTATTGGCTGAGGTCGTTGGCTTTCCACTTGTCACAACTTCTATGATTCTATGACATTCTTGTGTTGCATTCTGTTTTCCCCTGAGTTCCTTTATCCCATTGGCACAGGGATAATGGAAGATTGATGGTATGTTGAAGTGGGAGTTTGGGAGACCTTGTCTGCTCCTTTTCTGATTGCTATTTGCCCATTTCTGTGGCCTCTTCTTTTCCCTTGGCAGCATCCTTGGCCGGAGTTGCGACCTCTTTATTGGCTGAGGTTGTTGGCTTCCCACTTGTCACAGCTTCTATGGTTCCATGACATTCTTGTGCTACATTATATTTTCCCCTGAGTTCCTTTATCCCATTGGGATAGGGATAATGGAAGATTGATGGTATGTTGAAGGAACTCCTCGCATGGAGTGGATCCATTTGTGGCTAAGTATTGCAGTGTACTGCTCGCAATGTTTAAAACACTAAACTTGGCGGTGACGGTAACTCTATCTTCTTTCCTGCTAACAGAGACGGGCAACACTATCTTTCCTTTTGGGTCATCTCTTGAACTGTTGAATCCCAAAATCAGAATGAAGTTAGGAATGAGGATTGAATTAGGGAGTCTCATATCCTTCAAGATCTTGTACACAAAATGTTGCAGCACAGACCGGGGTCGATCAGGACCCTCTTGACAATGTAGTCCTCTATCCTTAACTCAACGACAAGGACGTCGTTGTGTTTTATGAAACACAAGTCTACCTCTTATCGAGCAGTTACATTAATTTGTGTTGCTCGCTTGTGATCGAGTAGACGTGCTGAAGATGTTCAACATGTCTTCTCTTCTCTCTTGGAACTGGTGTTAAATTAGACTTGTAGATCATGTAAATAACATGACTCTCTGTCTCATTATATTCTTCTATTCTGTTTGCGACCTGCTTGTTGATTAGATCGTGTAGGTTGCTAGTGGGACCTAATCTTCTAGAGAGGCTACGCCCTCTACTGCGTGAACGACTTTGAGAAGCAGCTCTGGTCTTACTTTGGGATCGTTGTGATCAACGTGGAGGAGTTTTAGATTTCGTCTCTTCTTTTTTGCACGCTCGTCCTACCTGTTGAAGATCCATGGGTGCAAAATTTTGATCCACAAACTCGAGATATGTATTGATTAATCCAACAGTAACAATGAAAGCCTTATACAGACTGAGATGGGATGGGAGTATACAATGAGACTGGACCTGATGAGGATCAGGCTGCCTACGTATCCAAGAAGATGAACTTGGAATCAAGTCTCTGGTTCCAGTAAGCTCTAATGGAGTTGCTCAGTGAAAAACTTCTAGTTCAGGAGGTTAAGAACTCCTGTATTTGTAGTAGGCCGGAGGAGGCTGGCTCAACCACCCCTCCGGTTTTGACTCCATGAACTCAGGTAGTTCAACTGTGAAGATGCATTCCGCAGAGATAGCTTGCATGCTACTGGGCGGTTATCCCTTCGGTTTGAATCCCCTTTGACCAGGATGACTGCCACGTAGCATCCTCTGATAGGCTCTGGTTCAACTTAGTTTTTCCTTTATCTTCTCCAGCGGGTTAGAACAATGGGTTCTGTTAGCCTGGAATCTTGCTGGACTTATCCAGTTGGTTGGGACTTGGATTTGACCAAGTCTGAAAGCAAAGACTTGGGCCTGACTCCTCAGACCGGAAGCCCAATCCACCCTTGTCAGGTCCTCTGGGCTTTTATGATGAGCCTCTGGCGCTACTGGACTTTACTGGGCCAGACCTGGATTACTTGATTGAGGTGGGCCTGGTTGATGTATGGGAGCCCACAGTTCAACTTCTTATACAGTAACTGGGGCTCCACCCATTGATCGTGGACCACCCGGTGGGCAAGATCCACAGAGCGTATGTGGACTCCTTGAGACCGGGTTGGGCCCTACCCGATAGCCCAGGCCAGGCTGGTTAATGCTCAAGTGCTCCCGGTTTAGCTTCTTAATTATACAATCACTGATGACACTTGTCGGGTATTTTACCTAGGGTACACACATCACCCCCTCTTTGTCAAGTAGTAGAAAATCTGCTTGGGAAAGATCTTCGAAATATCTTCCCCGACTGTTGAGATTCGGAGGATTCTTTCCTTGATACGACACTTGATGACGATTCCGCATCCGTTGGATCAACGACTAGGGTTTGTGTCTTCCTTCTATAAATAACAAGCCGGAGGTGTAGAAGGATATCCACTTCCCTTTCTCCGGTCTCTGTTGCTGTTGCTGCTTCTACTGAAGAATTGCTGGCAACCGAAGTACCATCCAGAAGTATACTGTAAACATGCGGGAGAAAATGACTCTAGAAATTGAAGACCGGGATCGCCGAATGAAGTTAATGACAAACGCTTGTTTGGAGGACATTCGTCAGGTGCGCATGAGCCTGTGTTTCCCTTGAACGGACAGCTTGCTGATAAGAGCCGGAGGCTTGAAGCTGCCACTTAACGGATCCGGGTTTTTCAGAGTGAACTGGCCACTACATATGTTCTCTTGGAGAAGCTGGGGTACCATCCTGCCAAGGAAGAGAAAAATCCTTGACATGTACCTCCCCGATTTCCTCCACTATGTAGGGGAGTAGTGCCCTTGATTAAGACGAATTAATGAAATATTTCTTTATTCTACCTTTGTCTTTTTCCAAATGCTGAATCACCAACTCGCCACTCTCTTGAGGACAAAGGTGTCATTGTGAGTGGTACTAGTCCTTTGTAAAACGTTACTTGTTTTGAGTGACTCGTGACTCCCTTTCTTCTGAACCAAGGAGTTTCTTGACCATCCGGCTTCCTTTCTTCCTGCGACCTTGACAACGACAAACTCTAGGCTACTCTCTAGTGCAGTAAGCGACAATCAATCTGAGATCGTTCGGAAATTGTCTCGTCAGGTGTGGATGACCTTAAGAGGAGGATTGGCGAGCTTCGGGAGGGATAACTTCTTCATGAAGATATGTGTGATACCCAAATGGCGGGTATGAAGGAAACTGTGGAATACTACTAGGAGAAGATGGAGGAGAAGGTGGTCGAGCTTTCAGAGGCCAAAGAGCGAGCAAATTTTGTTGTTGCTTCATCCTGAAAGGCCGGGTACGCTGCTGCCAAGGCTAAGTATGGCCTTCCTGACTTACCGAAGGGGTCTAGTCCGAATCCCCTATCTCCCCCTCTGATGTAATCCAGTTCCGATCGCACTATGTAGGAGATTTGCTGCACCCCGTATCATGGATTTTGTAATGCAATAATTTCTTCTTTTATCACTGTCTTGAGCTCCGATATGTAGGTCCGGTTATCTTTCCGTCGTGAAAAGTTAAGAAATCGTGTGTTGGTCAACCAACCTTTGACCGCAATGACATGGACCAGGGGTCCACATGTCGCTGATCAGGACCATGTGGACCCCATCCATACATGCTGAGTGGTTCTCGCCTAATTGTATAATGTGGGACCCAACTAATGTGGGTTCCAGATGACTGTGCGGTGTGGCTCCCAGGTGACTGTGTTAAGTGGGTCCTACTTCATCTTCTCTGAATCTTCTCATGTTGGCTGGAAGATGTACAACTGCAACTTCCAGTGAAAGTTTGTGACTCTGCGCTGATCGAGTCATTAAACTTGTTGATTTAATGATCTTGAATTAATGGAGAATCCATTAAAGAAACTTGGAAGACCATTGGCCGGTGGACCCAGGGCTACGCTTATAAAAGAAAGACTCGAAAGAGGGAAGGGCATTTCCCTTCACTTTATTTCTCTTTCTTTCTTCTACAGTTCCATTTCGTTTTTCTGCCGGAACCCTAGGTTCAGAATCCTTCGAATTCCGGTGATAACTGTGTGAACTTCTCCAGAAAAATCAGGAGGACTCTGGTATTGAGGTCCAACAGTGACGAGGAGCCTCAGAATTCAGTATTGAGGCCAAGGAACAGTGCTTCTACGCCATCTCTTGGCGTACCGCCCGAAGGCTGTCTGGACTTCCCACTCACTATGGAACTGGTTCTAACGCTGCTACTGGGTATCAGGGTGGTCGTCTGATCTCAGCATCCAGGTGTCGCGAGACTTCATAGATAAGCATGCATCTAACCTTGCTTTCATTGTTTTTGTCCTTATGCCTTGCGTGCTTGCTAAGCTCCGGCTCAGGAACAGTTCCATGCTTTTGTTTGCAGGGAAATGTCAGCTTCAAGTGTCTCTGTCAAGGGGAGTAGACTCTTCTGCGGCTGAGGGCAACATTGAGCGTTTCTTCAACCAGCTCCCAGATCTGCTGGACATTACACTTCTTGATCAGATTGTGATACATATCCGCTTCCCGGCCAGGCTCGCAGCCCTGTCGGCTCCTCCGCAAGTTGTGGAGGTTGACTCCAGCTCCGGAGAGGGTGTTGCCCCTGTAGAGATAACAGTCCCCAGTGCTGGGGAGGAGCCTCCGGTCGAGAGTGAGGTTGTCGATCTGAGGAGGGAGATGGCAGACTGGTCGGACAAGGCTCTTCCAGTCGGGGGAAGATCTCCGCGTGACGAGCTCATGCCGGATGCTCCACCGGAAGTCATCCCAGTTGTCGATGATGTCCAGGTATCTGATGCTAGCTCTATTTGTAATTTAAACCATCCATTGGGTCGCCGGAGGAGACCACATGTTTTTTATGGTTCCTCTGACTCCTCCGGTGACCCAAGCCTGATGTCGAAGGATAGTGGACTTCTGCTTCCACGCTGGTCCGGTGAATCAGCTACTGAAAGGCTCTTTCCTACACCGGTGGTGGTATATGCTGAAGTGGACAACGTAGCCCAGTCGGAGATGGTGGGAGGTGTGTCCGAGGAGACTATGTTTGCCTTTGCTGCTGAGGGTGGTAAACCGGCCGTGATCTTGGGGAGTCCACCGGACGAGGTGGAAAACCCCAGTGTTGGAGACGCTGGTGTTGAGGCTCCGGTGGAGGTAAGATCTTCCCAACCTCCCACTGTTGAAGTCGTTTCTGTACAGTCCCCTACCCCGGTTGATCCGAGGGGCAAGGTTGTTGTAGATGATTCTGCTAGGGGCTCGAATATAGCTGCTTGTGCCTCCCCTGCTGACCAAGGGGAGGCTGTGCGCTTGAGAAGGGAAGATCCCATTCCTCGGGTGTTGAGGGGACCGGTAACAGGGACTATCCGGATTTGTAGTGGCTCCCACGTCCCTGTTGAGGATGCTCTGTCCGTCCAAGATGTTCAGACTGAGGTGGAGTTTACTGTGATGATCACATTTCTTGGACTTATCTCTCCTGCCCTCCGGGTCTGCCGGGAGAGGGGCAGGTTTGTTGAGCAACCCTCAGTTCTTGATCTTTTTGAATACTTCCTCGATTGGGAATCTCAAGGGTGTGAATTCCATCTTTTTCCGTTCGCCCCCGGTAGATTTCTCTGATCGGCGATCGGGCTGCCAGGCTGGTGTTTTCCCCTTCCTGTCTTTGTTTCTGTCAGGGTCCTTTTCCTCTTTGCGTTCCCTGCCGGAGCTTTCATCCTTTGCCTTCTGTGGCTTCTCGGAAGTTTGGCCTCCGGCAAGTCTCTTTCTCCTAGCTTTCAGGTCGTCCTCTTCCTGGGTATACCTTTCTACTTTCTCGAGCAAAGCCGAAACAGAGGATTGAGGCTTTCTTGCTAGTGACCGGTACAAATCTTCATGGTTGCTGTTCAAGGCATATTTGAAGGCTTGACAGACGCAATCAGATCCGTCCTGTACTTCGGATAGTAACGTTCAGAACCTTCGGGCGAAATTCCTGAGTGTCTCGCTCCGGTCCATCTGTAGGGAGAACAAGACTTCAGCTCCCTTCTTAGTCTTTACATTGAACCAGTACTTTTCCTGGAACAACTCAGCCAGTTGTACCAATGTGTGGACGGATGCGGGTGGCAGATTGTGATACCACGTCTGTCCTTCTCCTTTGAGTGAAACCCCAAACATTTTCGCAAGTAACTTGTCATCATGGTCCAAGATAGCCATGGTGCTCTTGTAGTTCATGACCTGTTCGAAAGGCGGCTGCTTGAAGCTGGTCGGGACTATATGATTCCTGACTTCTTCTGCCAAAGGTGACACAACCAATTTTGAGAGAGTGAGCTTTCTGATTCCTTCATCCCGGTTGGCTTTGTTGGAAACAGCCAGGTCGATCATCTCTTGTAGCTTGAGTTGATTCATCTGTTCCACATTCAGCTCCGGTTTTCTCTGATGGGTACGGGCCATTTGGGGGCCCTTTTCCCTCAGACCGTGACGTGCCAGGGGAGTGCTCTGGTGCCTCCTCCGGTGCAATCCTTCTGGTGGAGTGACTTTTTCTACGGACCTGCTACGGGTAACCCTGCGACCATTGATATAAGGCCAAAAAGTGTAAATCTCTAACCTCTATCAAAAGATTATATTTTTAACTTGAAGTTCCTTCTTGTGACTGTATAAATTGGTTATCAAAGTAGACAAGTAACAAGCAAGGGTCGTACCCACCTTAGAGGGGGAGATCTTAGCTCAAACACAATAGAAAACAATTGTTACGAAACACCAAGGGAATCAATAATAAGAATTGAGATTGATTCTAACTTCCTACAGGCAATAATTAAATAAACCCTAACTTAAGAATATGGTAGAGATGAAAAAAAGATTTATGATGACAAAGGGGGAAGAATTGGTATCCACAAACTAAATCATGCAAACATAACATGTTGTTCTTTCATGTTCAATCTATAACAATTAATTATCACCTCTCGGCTATTCCAATTAATCATTAATACCTATAATAATCAAGTAGTCACATCTCAGCTATTCCACTCAATTAAAACGAGATTCTCTTATGCATGCTGTGTGTACCCTAGGTAAAAAACCCGACAGGTGTCACCGATGGTTGTAAAGGAAGCTAAACCAGGAGCACATGAGCATTAGCCAGCCAAGCCTGGGTTATCGGGTAGGGCCCAACCCGGTCTCAAGGAGTCCACATACGCTCTGTGGACTATGACCCACCGGATAGTCCACGACCAAAGTGTGGAGCCCCGGTTACTGTATAAGAAGTTGAACCGTGGGCTCCCATACATCGACCAAGCCCACCTCAGCCAAGTAGGCAAGGTCCGGCCCAGTAAAGTCTAGCAGTGACAGAGGCTCATCCGAAGGCTTAACAAAGAAGTCCAGAGAACCTGGCCAGGGTGTATGCAATGAAGATTGGGCCTCCGGTCAGAGGAGTCAAGCCCAAGTCTTTGCTTTCAGGCTTAGTCAATCCAAGTCCCAACCAACTGGATAAGTCCAGCAAGATTCCAGGCTAACAGAACCCACAGTTCTAGCCCGCTGGAGAAGATAAAGGAAGACCCAGGTTGAACCAGGACCTATCAGAGGATGCCACATGGCAGTAATCCTTGTCAAAGGGAATTCAAACCAAAGAGATAACCGCTTGGCAGCATGCAAGCTATCTCCACGGAAGGCATCTTCACAGTTGAACTACCTGAGTTCATGGAGTCAAAAGTGGAGGGGTGGTTGAGCTAGCCTCCTCCGACCTCCTACAAATACAAGAGTTCTAAACCTCCTGAACTACGAGTCTTTCACTGAGCAACTCTATTAGAGCTTAGTGGAAGCAGAGACTTGATTCCAAGTTCATCATCTTGGATGCGTAGGCAGCCTGATCCCGATCAGGTCCAATCTCATTGTATACCCCCCATCTTACCTCTGTCTATACAAGGCTTTCATTGTAACTGTTTGATTAATCTATATGTATCTCGGGTTTGTGGATCAAATTTTTGCACCCACACTCTTTGGCGCCCACCGCGGGGCTGAATCTCCCATTAGTTTCAGTGCCTTGCAAGAAATCTCGATCCAGTCATACCGGAGTTGCTGCAGCGATGGCTGGAAGTAGGAGACGCCCAGCTCATTCCAACAATCGAATAAACCAAGTTACTGAAAGTCAGACTGAGAAACTTTCTCCCCTGTCTTCGGTTCTTGAAGTAATAGAGCCTATGAATCAAGAATCAGTTCTCGGGAGTGAGGGCCACGATCAGGGCTCACAACACTCTTAAAGTGCACAGCCGGAGGCAGAAAATTTAGTGGTGCAAATCACTAATGATCCTGGTAATCCTAATACAGTCAACCGGACTGTCAGGATGCCGGAATCACAAAGTCCAAAAACGTCCAGAGTAGCCGTGGCAAGAAGATACCAGAGAACCTCTCCCCCGGCAACGGGAGAAGGTTATACTGAGCAACAGAAGGGGAAAGGCCCGGTAACCGAGTCCCCAACTGCAATCATCCAGCGGCAAGGAAGGAAAACGCAGAACTGAGAAGAAAGAAGAGAACCAGGGCTGGAGATAGCCAGTCATATTCGGCCCCATCTTCGAGTCCATCTCCTCAGAAGAAGATGTCGGGTAGTGAACGGAGTCTTACCCCTCATAGCCATGATACCCATCCAGTTTCGGACAGGCTAGCACCAGGCAGAGATAGGATGTCTGTTTCCCCAGTTCAGAGACATCGCCGCAGACGTGCAAGAACACCTGAGCCACGCCATGGCAGCATGGTTACCCGCAGCAAGCCCGTAGAAAAAGTTACTCCACCGGAAGGACAACGTTGGAGGAGGCACCAGAGCACTCCCCCGGCACGCCACGGTCAGAGGGGAACGAGTCCCCAGAGGGCCCACGCCAATTAGAGATAACCGGAGCTGAATGTGGAACAGATGAATCAACTAAAGCTACAGGAGATGATCGACCTTGCTATTTCCAACAAAGCCAACCGGGATGAACGAATCAAGAAGCTTACTCTCTCAAGGCTATAGTCCCGGCCAGCTTCAAGCAGCCGCCCTTCGAACAGTATGACGAGACGAGTGGTTGTCCGGTTCAACATGGTATGAACTACAAAAGCACCATTGAAACCGGCACTAAGTTTGTTTGACATCAATTTTGTGACATTGGATGTCCATGGTTATCTCGCCTTGAAATCATTGTTAGGAAAGCCAAAGATGTACGCACATTCGTCTCGTGTCCGTGTCTCTATGTCGTTTGTCTTAGTCTGTTTTGGGTACTGGACGTACGTACCTAGTTAGGACGTTCGTACGTCCATTGAGGCAGCAAGCTTCCTTTTGGTCAGGACGTACGTACGCTGTTAGGACGTTCGTACGTCCAAGCAGACAGCAAACATGTTTTCGTCAGGACGTACGTACCTCTTTAGGGCGTTCGTACGTCGAAGCAGGCAGCGAACGTTCACAATGTGGATTTCATCAATTCCGGCCCATTTTGTGTGTGTTCCAACCCTAAGTATAAATAGGGTTTCTCTTCCAAAGAACAAGTGAGTTCTTTGGCCGTCCAATTCATCTAGTATTGGAGTTTGTTTAGGTTTTGGTTTTAGGTTGTTTTTTGGTGATTGAACTCATCTTCTTCTTCCCCATTCATCTTCTTCTTTCTTCTTCCCCATTCATCTTCTCCTTCATTATTGAATAGTGATTTAGCTTCGAGTCTTCTTGTGTGTTCATCAAGAAGTCGAGTTTCCTTGTGTGTTCATCAAGGAACTCTGGTGTAAGCTTGTTTCATAGTTCGGCTTCGAGTCTTCTTGTGTGTTCATCAAGAAGTCGAGTGTCTTGTGCGTACATCAAGGTGCTCTGGTGAAGTCAAGGTGTTAGAGATAACCAGGAGTATCAACTCGCAGTGAGTGCAGGTAGTTGATAGGTTTGTACATCTCTTTTCATCTAGTGGATTTATTTGTTGTCGCGAGGACAACCGTGGACGTTTCCCATATTGGGTTTTACCACGTTAAAAATTTCTGTGTGTTATTTACTTTCTGCATATTGTTTGATCTGCTTGAATATTCAACTGTCATATTAGCACTATTTATAGTTTCTCAATTGGTATCAGGAGCTGGGGGCTGGTTAAGGAGCGTCAAGGCTCACGCTAACGATCCTATGAGTGCAATGATGGTTCATGAGTCTGGTCATAATAATTTTATTGCTAAATCGTCTAAATCTACAAAACCAAAATCTGATTTTGAAAAAGATGATAATTTGTATGTTGTTAGCAATAGTGATTGGGCTCTTCTTTACAGACTTTCTGCAAAAGAATGTGAAAGATTACAAAAGGCTAATATTGATTTGCAGGAAAAATTTAATAAAGCTAATTGTAATGTGTCTACTATTTCTGATAATGTTTGTTTTGAAGATAATGGTGTTTTGCAGACTAAAGTTGATTCTCTAGAACAACGACTCAGACATTGTGCAGAGGACTATATGCTTCAAGGGGAAGTTTATGAATCCAAAATTGAAAATTTGGAAAAGGCTAATCTTTCTTTGCAGGATAAAATTGAGATTCTTGAAAAACAGATTTCTTGTGCTGCAGATGATACAATTTCTATTTCTCAATTATTTGACAAAGAAAAACTTGACTTGTTATGTAGAATTGCAGCTTTAGAGAAGGTCAATCAGGAGGTCGATGAGAAATACAAATCTCTATGGGTGGAGTATGAGGTAACAAAGAACGATTTAACGTCTACTCAACTCCAATTGCAGGTTTTGTACAAAACTAGATTTGATTCTCCTATTGATAGTTCTACTAGTTCATCTAGTGTGATTACTCCTGTAAAATCTACTAGTTTGCCTGCCCTTTTGCCTACCCCACCTATTGAGACTAGACTTAATGCTACTAATTTTCAGCATGTTTCTCGTAAGAATTTTAAGTCTAAGGTTAATGGTAAGGCTATTTTTACTGATAAGCCATATTGTTCTCATAATGGAGGTATAGGTTTTGTTAAGGCACCATGTCACAAATACAATGGTGACGTACATGTTTCATCTTTTACCACCACATCTTCTTATAAAAATTCCTTGAGTAAGTCTAATGTTTTTCATTGTTCTTATTGTGGTAGAGTTGGTCATTTGGATAGCTTTTGTTGGGATTTTGATCAACATGTTTCATCATATTCTCGTGTTCCTCATCGTTATAATCATGTTGATTCTAATGTTCCTTCTTGTGCATTTTCTAGACCTTGGAATTATAATGGTTCTCATCACAGGTTTAAGAAAAACAGGTATTCCAACAAAAGGAAATCTAAGACTAAGGTGGAATTAGTTAAGGACAAGTGTATTGCAAAGCGTGTTAAGGGAAAATCTCATATCTTTTCACCTCCCAAGGTGTGCACGCCTAGTGTTAAACAAGTATGGGTAAGAAAGGATAAGTTGAAGGTTTTTCTGGACTTGCAAAGGTCTGGTGGTGTCCCATATTTGGGATGATGTAGTTTGTTTCTAGCCTTGTGTTATTTGAATTGCATATTTCTCTTATCACATAGGCTATTTGTTTGGTGCTTCTATTTTTTTTATGTTTTGTTTGTTTAGCTTGCAGATCATGTTGCATGTCTGAATATATTGTTAATAAAAAAAAATAAAAAAGGGTTGTTGGTTATTCCTTCTATTTTTTTGTTTTATTTATTTATTCCATGTATGTGTTGTTGGATGCATCTTTTCTGAGATATTGGTTTAATTCAATTGTCTTAAATAAGTTGCAATATGTTTGGGTGTTTTCTCTTTCTGAACTCTTAAGTATGTTTTGGTATGTATCATGCATTTTTCCTCGCTTGTTTGCACAGTGCACGGCATGCTTGCATGATGGGAGTTTTTGGAAACCACTTACATATTCTTGGAGCTCATAGAACTTCTCTATCTCTCGAGTAGTATGTTATCTTGAGCTATCTCTCCTTTGTTTTGGTTAATGTTCATCTTGTTGTTAGTGTTATTGAACATTCTTATCTTCCTTTTACAACTCTTGTTAGTGGTCAATGACTCACTTTATCCCCAGCCATTTGATTGTCTTTGAAGCAATATCAGTTGGCTAAGAACCCGTTGGGGTTGTGAGGGTCATGCTCTGACGGATGCACTCAAGAGATGTTAGTTCTTGTGTTGCACGTTATCATGGTATTGCACTTCTTGAGTTTGTGTTTGTCAAAAAGATGTAGGCTACACCCTACCCTCGTGTATTTGAAAAGATGGAGGCAAAAATCCCTCCCACGCGGGAATGACATTAGAGTGATGTAGACTAAACTCCACCACATGCGGCAAAATAAAAATCCAAGCGCATATTCATTGTTTTTTTTAAGTAAGGCATACGAAGTTTATATTCCTTTGCCTTTTTAATGTCTTGGTTTTCACTTGAAATATCATATTTATATTCGTTTGCCTTCTACTCATAACGTTTGTTTCAAAGGGGGTTGAAGTTTGTTTCTTCTATGCTCACTTACTAATCTAATCGTATGTCTCTTGTTGATGGTTCTATATTCTAGGTCTTCAAAGGGTGTGTTCTAGTGGTGAACTTTCTCTCTCTTTATGCATTGCATTGCATCTACACACACCGAGGTTTAGTTTATGATGAACTTCAATTCTCTTATTTGTTCAATCTTTTGTTTATTCCCATATATTGCCTCTTATTTTTGTACGAATTGGGATTGGCTACTGTTTTGGAGTTCTTGATGTATTCCTCTTCACTTTTATGGTACATCGGTTCTTTTCCTTTTATCTTCTTATTATGGTTTGTGTTGTTAGTTATTCGGTTTGTTTTTCTGTTATTAAGGTTAGTTCTCTATTGTTAAAAAAAAAAAAAAAAAAAAAAAGGGGGAGTACGAACGTTATTAGCACGTTCGAATGTTTGTGGAGGCAGATTTTTTTTTGGAGGAACGTACGAACGGTGTTATTACGTTCGTACGCATGTTCAGGCAGCAAGGTTTTGTTTTTTTTTTTTTTTTTCATTTTATCTTGATGCTGCATTATTATTTGTCTGTTATGCTTTGGATTAAGAGTTTGTTTACCATGATCATGTTGGGTTCATACCATTGGATATATACTTGTTGTCTAGATAATTTTGGAACTTCTTGTGATTTTTAATGGTTGTGGAGTTTCTTGGACATGTTTAGTATCATTTTGGTATGCTCATGTAGTGTTTTTACCTATATGTTCTGTATTGCTCACCAAGTGTTTGGTGAAATGCCTGAATGGAGTTTCCTAAGGTTTTTCTTGGTTGTTTTGTTGGTTTTACTTACTTGTGTGGTGTTTATAATGTTGTGTGTGTGCAGGACATGCCTCCTCAGCGAGCTCGGACTACTCCCACCAAAGAAACACCCAGTTCCAAGGGTGCTTCGTCATCGGGCACACGTCCTCCTCGTGCTTAAAGGAGTAGAGGCGCCATTCCTTTGGATTTTTGTAGATGTTCTTGCTGAAAGTGTTTATGGCTTACTCTATTTTGGTTCTATTCCTTGGTAATTCTTTTCAGTCGGTGTTTCATTGACATACTAAGGTCAGATTGTTAGTATTATTTGGTTTTACACTTCATGCTTTCTATTTTTGTCATTGGATCACATGTGTTTGATGTGATTTCTCAAGGTAATAGTTCTCAATTTGTTTTAAGAAGGCTACAAGGTATGCATAAGCATATTTTGGTGATGAAATCATGTTATTGGTGTATTCGGTTGTCATGATTTATATTGATTCATGTTTTCTCATAGGTTCTCATCATACTTTTCTATGTTGGGCTAATATTCTTGAATTACCTTGTTGGCTAGCTGGTGTTTGATTAAATGCTTATGAGACTTGCCTATCCTCTTATTGTTGCTTCTTGTGCCTGGTTGATCCTATTTTTTCCTGCAATAGGTTTGATTAGATGTGTTCTTGGTAGTCTTCTGCAATAATCCTCATGCAATGGTTTTGGGCTACCACTGTTCTACTTTGGGATGCATATGCTCAGTTTGATCATCTATTGTTAGCAATTCTCTTCTATTGACTCTCTAATCTTTTTGACAATGTGTGGCATGTCATCGGAGTCTTAGTGTTCTGGCAGGAAATTTACTCTGAAGTTGGATTGTTGCTTTGTGACTTGGTGACATCGATAATCCTTCCTCATTCTTCAGTTAAAGTTTTTTTTTGAGCTTGATGATTGTCTATCTTGTTTGGCATATGTTGAACTAATTTTTGGGTTTCACTAGGGGTGGGCTTACAGGTTTATTCCTTTTATGTCTCTATTCCATTGTGTTTGGGATAATATTTTCTTATCCTTGTTTATAAGATTCTCTAATTCTTTTTTGTGGTTGGATGAGTTGTTTCAGGAACATGTACAGATTGGATTTCCCCATGGATTCTCAATGGATTTTCTTATACTTTACGTATCTTTTTCTGCAGATACTCATATTCCTGTAGTTTTGTCATGGGATATTGTTGGATGTGTCTCATATGCATGGTTTCCCTATTCTCTTTCATATCTCCTACTAACTATTGTTTATCTCTTCTTCTTTCTCTTTTCGCATATTCTTTTCTTGCACATTTCTCCCAGGTTTGACTAATTGGTTCTTGGTCTTTATTGTACCTTCCCAATTTCATCAGGTATGGTATTTCTTCCTTTTTGTTTGTTTGATCTTTTTCTCTAGATAACTTGCTACTATGAAGTCGTTTCTCTGGAATCTATCTCAGGTGGTTATGGTCGGTTGTTTAAAGTGATATTCTAGTGAATCATTTGTTCCGATTGTTGGTGTCCTGACTCTTTCTTCTATGTATAGGATTCTCTTGGTTTCTATCAGGGATTCATGTTATGTTTTCTTTTCTTCCCTCTGTTACCTATATAAGTATTCAGTGTCTTGTGTCTGTGTTGGTACTCTTTCTTCTTCATTTATATGCCTAGATCTCTCTCATGTTTTTTAGTTTTGTGTGTCATGGATTCCAGATTTATGGTATGGTTTTCTCTTTACTCTCTTCTACCCTTGTATGATTGGTTCTTTGTGTGTTTCAAATATCCTTATTTGGTTTGTTTGTTCTAGGTGCATCTTTCTCATATGCAATGCATTTAGGTGACGTTTTTATTTAGGGGGAGAATTCTTTGTATTGACATCGTGTTAACAAGTGTTTATTTTATGACTTCCGTTCCATATCCTTTTTGTTGTTAACATGATTGTTCTCTTACTTTTCTTCTTTAATCTTATTTGTTATGGTTTGGTATTTATCTTTTCTCTTTCTTTTGTTACTTTGCTTCATTTGTGACAAAAAGGGGGAGATTTATGACTCTAATACTAACACCTTCTTCTTCCTTGTTAGTGTATTTTTGGGTTATGTTTCAGGTATGCTACACGTATGGGGGAGTGAACGTGTTGATGTTTAGAGGTTGTACAGTTTTGGGTCATGTTTCAGGTATACTACATGTATGGGGGAGTGAACATATATGATGGAGTGAAAGTGATGATGATCACTAAGTGTATGTACAGTTTTGGGTAACCTCGAGTATTAAACCTTGGAGTTCATGAAGTATGGGGGAGTTGTTCGAGGAACTTCTGTTGGCTATTTGATTGTTTCAGAATTTCTTGTTGCTTCCGTTCGGTCTCTGATGATTAAAGTGTCTTGGTCAAGCTGGAAGTCAAGAATTGGTGACTTGGTATGTGTTCTACTTTGAGTGTTTTTGTAGGCATGTATTATAAATGCCGTTGGTTTGGGTTTGTAAGCACGTTTTATAAGTGCTATTAGAGTCATAGGTTTTTTGTCACAAAATCAATGTCAAAGGGGGAGATTGAAACCGGCACTAAGTTTGTTTGACATCAATTTTGTGACATTGGATGTCCATGGTTATCTCGCCTTGAAATCATTGTTAGGAAAGCCAAAGATGTACGCACATTCGTCTCGTGTCCGTGTCTCTATGTCGTTTGTCTTAGTCTGTTTTGGGTACTGGACGTACGTACCTAGTTAGGACGTTCGTACGTCCATTGAGGCAGCAAGCTTCCTTTTGGTCAGGACGTACGTACGCTGTTAGGACGTTCGTACGTCCAAGCAGACAGCAAACATGTTTTCGTCAGGACGTACGTACCTCTTTAGGGCGTTCGTACGTCGAAGCAGGCAGCGAACGTTCACAATGTGGATTTCATCAATTCCGGCCCATTTTGTGTGTGTTCCAACCCTAAGTATAAATAGGGTTTCTCTTCCAAAGAACAAGTGAGTTCTTTGGCCGTCCAATTCATCTAGTATTGGAGTTTGTTTAGGTTTTGGTTTTAGGTTGTTTTTTGGTGATTGAACTCATCTTCTTCTTCCCCATTCATCTTCTTCTTTCTTCTTCCCCATTCATCTTCTCCTTCATTATTGAATAGTGATTTAGCTTCGAGTCTTCTTGTGTGTTCATCAAGAAGTCGAGTTTCCTTGTGTGTTCATCAAGGAACTCTGGTGTAAGCTTGTTTCATAGTTCGGCTTCGAGTCTTCTTGTGTGTTCATCAAGAAGTCGAGTGTCTTGTGCGTACATCAAGGTGCTCTGGTGAAGTCAAGGTGTTAGAGATAACCAGGAGTATCAACTCGCAGTGAGTGCAGGTAGTTGATAGGTTTGTACATCTCTTTTCATCTAGTGGATTTATTTGTTGTCGCGAGGACAACCGTGGACGTTTCCCATATTGGGTTTTACCACGTTAAAAATTTCTGTGTGTTATTTACTTTCTGCATATTGTTTGATCTGCTTGAATATTCAACTGTCATATTAGCACTATTTATAGTTTCTCAACCATGGCCATCTGGGACCATGATGACAAGTTACGTGCAAAGATGTTCGCTGCTTCACTCAAAGGCGAAGCAAAAACATGGAATCACAATCTGCCACCCGCATCCATCCACAGGTTCGTACAACTAGTTGAGTTATTCGAAGAGAAGTACCGGTTCAATGTGAAGACAAAGAAGGGAGCTGATGTCTTGTTCTCTCTGCAGATGGACCGGAGCGAAACACTCAAGAATTTCGCCCGAAGGTTCCGAACCTTATTGTAAGAAGTACAGGACGCATCCGATAGCGTCGTCATTCAAGCCTTCAAGTATGCCTTAAACAACAACCATGAAGAATTGTACCGGTCACCGGCGAGAAAGCCTCCGTCCTCTGTCTCGGCCTTGCTCGAGAAGGTTGAAAGCTCAAGAAGAAGACGACCTGAAAGCCAGGAGGAAGAGACTTGCAGGAGGCCAGACCTCCGAGAAGCCCCAAAAGGCAAAGGAAGACAGCTCCGACAGGGATCGCAAGGAGGAAAAAGCCCCTGACAGAAACAAAGACAGGAAGGGGAAAACGCGAACCCGACAATCAGAACGTCGGTCAGAGAAGTCTACCGAGGGCGAACGTAAAGAGAGGGAATTCACCCCTCTGAGGTTCCCGATCGAGGAAGTTTTCAAAAAAATCAAGAACAGAGGGCCATTGAAGTATGAAATGCAGCGTCTGGTCGATGTCGGCCTCATCCCTGACATGGTACAGATCGGTACAGTCGAACAGGTAAAAATCGGAGATTGAATTGTATATGTTTGCCATGTACAGGCACCTGATTCTTCCAAGACAGATAGGAAGAATTGCGCCCGAGAAAAGCTCCGGTGGATAGGACATGTCCATGAAGTTGGACATCTTAACTTCAACGAAGGGGTAAACACTGAGTCCATCGTCTCAGGAGGTTTGAAATTCACTGATGAGGATGAAAAGGGCGTGCCTTATCCACATAATGACGCTTTGGTCATCACAACATGGATTGGCGTCTACCGTCTCAGTAGGGTTCAACACTGTCGGGATAAACTTCTTGCTGGTCGACTCCCCCTCCTACTGCAACGTCATCTTGGGAAGGGACTGGATTCATCAAATGAAGGCCATAGCCTCAAATTCCCAACTCCCAACGGAATTTGCAGAGTCAAGGGAGACCAAGGGACGACGTTCAAGTCTCATCTCGATGCTGTCAAGGGGAAGTCCATTTCCGAAACTAAGGGGAATACTATCTTCTTGACAGACTCTCATCAATAGCAACCAGCTCCTGGCAAGTCTGTCATGGGGAAGCCAGACACAAAGACCGGGATATCACCAGCGTTCGATGAGCTGGAAGAAGTTATAGTGGGATTGGAGCTCCACAAGACAACTTACATCTCCTCCGACCTACCATGGGCCGAGAAGGACCTCATGATCACTTTGCTCCGGCAGAATCACCACGTCTTTGCATGGAGTGTCAGCGAGATGCCAGGAATTGACCCTTCGGCCGCCTGTCATAAACTAGACATTAATTCTCAGTACAAGCCGGTCAAGCAGAAACAAAGTTGAATTATGCCAGATCGAAAGCTGACGATCAACGAAGAAGTCGATCGACTACTTTCAGTCAACTTCATCAAACCAGTCATCTACCCTACCTGGGTTTCCAACATTGTGGCTGTCCCAAACAAAACGGTAAGATCTGAGTTTGCATCGATTTTACTAATCTTAATAAAGCATGTCCTGTGCACCCATATCCACTCCCCAAGATCACAGACATAGTGGACGCCACCGCTGGCTATCAAATATTGTCCTTCGTGGACGCCTACAATGGATACAACCAGATTCTACTTCACGAAAAAGATCAGGAACATACCGCATTCATCACCAACCGGGGTCTCTACTGCTACCGGGTGATGCCATTTGGTTTGAAGAATGCCTGAGCAACGTACCAGAAGCTGGTCAACACTATCTTCAACGAGCTAATAGGCCGGACCATGGAAGTCTACATAGACGACATGGTGGTCAAAACAAAGGAGAAAGACAAACATTTGCGAGATCTACAACAGACATTCGATATCCTGACAAGGTACGACAAGAAGCTAAATCCAGCCAAATGTTCTTTTAGTCTTTCTTCTGGCAAGTTCCTTGGCTTTCTTATGACCAACCGGACAATAGAAGCCAATCTAGATCAGATCTGGGCAGTCTTGGAGATGCCCGCCCCGAAGACAATGAAAGAATTCCAGAGGACGGTTAGCCTCTCTCAACAGGTTCATCTCCCGGTACTCAGACCGATGCAAGCCATTCTTCAACAAGGCTAATGCGGAATGGAATCCTACTTGTCAGCAAGCCTTCGACAAAATAAAGGGATATCTCACTCAACCTCCGGTCCTCACAACACCACAAACCGGGCAACCAGTCGGCATCTATCTGGCTGTGTCTGACATAGCAGTTAATGCGGTTATATTTGTGGAAGAACCGGAGGAGAAGCCAGTTTACTTCATCAGCAAAGGGTTGTAGGGAGTTGAGACAAGGTATTCAAAAATCGAAAAGATCGCTTTAGCCCTAGTACATGCAGCCAGGAGGCTAAAGCCATATTTCCAAGGGAGGGCAGTTAAAGTCTACACTGAGTTCCCGCTCAAAAAAGCTCTTGGAAAGCAGGAAGAAAATAATCGACTGATCGAATGGTCCAACTACCTCAGTGCATACCACATCCGGTATGAACCTAGAACCATGGAGAAAGGGCACGCAATAGCCTCCTTGATGGCAGACTTTCCCATCGAGGATATCCCGGTCAACCCAGATTTAGAAGAAGATGCACTTGCGAATGATGCCCCCGATCACAGGAGTCTCCGGCCAAAGAAAGCATCGAAGCATGAAAAATCTACACTGACGGGTCCAATAACTGTACATGATCTGGCATAGGTTGTCTCCTAATCAGCCCAGATGGACAGAAGACAGAAAAACCTGTTAGACTGGGATTCCTAGCTCCAAACAACGAAGCTGAGTACGAAGCTCTAATACATGGTCTCTAGATAGCACTCCAACTGGGGGCGCGATGAGTCATTGTCAAGACAGATTCAAAGCTAGTGGCGAACTAGTTCGCCGGATCCTTCCAAGCCAAGGACGACCGGATGGCAAAGTATCTCGATGTCGTCCACTCCATGGCACGAAAGTTTGAATTCATCACGGTCGAGCAACGACCGAGGATAGATGTCAGGCATGCAGACGCCTTGGCGTACCTGTCCTCTTCTATCAGCACTGCAGAGCCCCGACAGCTATCAATCGGATACCAGAAGAGCCGAGTATCAGGCCAAAAGATCCAGACATGCCGCTACCAGAGGTCTATCTCCTGGAGTGCAAACATTGGAATGAAGTTCTCATGGTGACCACCAGAGGACAGAAAAGAAAAAGAGACGAAGAAGCTTCACAGCCGAGCAACGAGTCCAGCACACAGGACGAGCCGGGTCATCCATCTCAGGGTCAGACACACGACCCACCAATATCACAACTCGAAGACTTGAATCCTTGCCTCACCAGAGGCCCGATAGAAGCAATGCCACCTTCAACGGAGCCGGACGTACCGGACCCGTCAGAGCCACCGCTCTCGCATATTCACATCGATTTGGAACTCCCACCGGAGGAACCAATTGAAGACATTCCAGACAACCTGAATTCTGAAGTAGATAAAATTGACGCCGAGTTGCAGTCCAGCAACGGTCAAGACTGGAGGAAGCCATACATCAACTTCCTTATCCACCATTTGCTTCTCGAAGATCCAAAGCTGTCAGCCAAAATCAAGAGGGATGCATGGAAATTCACTGTTATACCGTACCGGGAGTCACAGAGGTTGTACATGAAGAGCCATGGCTCCGGGGTCTTGTTCAGGTGCCTCACTCCAGAACAAGGCCTGATCATACTAAAGGAAATCCATGCTGGGATTTGCGGCAACCACTCCGGTAGCAGAAATCTAGCACAAAAGACAATGATCCAAGGATACTGATGGCCGCACATGATGACGGAGGCCAAGAATATCACACAGGCATGCCTCCCATGTCAGAAGCATGCCCCCGTCGGCCCTGCCCCGGCAAATGAACTATATCCCATTCTGGGTGCATGACCCTTCGCCAAGTGGGGATTAGATATTGTGGACCGCTGCCGAAAGCTCCACACTCAGTCAGATTCCTATTGGTCGCTACAGATTATTTCACTACATGGGTCAAAGTAGTAGCATTGGTATAGGTAAGTGCCGCCGACGTCAGAAGATTTTTGTGGAAAGATATAATCTGCAAATTTCGAATTCCCCAAGAGCTAGTGTTAGATAATGGAAAGCAGTTTGACTGCAATAACATCTGGTTGTTCTACAAGTCATTGGGGATCAAGCACAACTTCTCAGCCCCATACTACCCTCAGGGGAATGGGCAAGCAGAAGCGTCCAACCGGGTCATCTTGGATACACTCAAGAAACGACTGGATAAAGCAAAAGGCAACTGGGTAATGCAACTCCCGGGGGTCTTATGGGCATACGGACCACCCCAAGGAGGTCCACCGGTATGACACCCTTTCAACTTACATTTACTTCAGAAGCAGTAATGCCAACAGAACTGCTAGCTCCAACAACCCGCACTGATGCGGTCCTTACCGGGGAGAACGAACCTATTCTAGCAAGGGAAAAACTGTTCTTGACGACAAGAGAGAACAAGCCCTACAGCACCTCCTCCGGTACCAGGAGACTATCAAAAGAGGATATGACAAACGAGTCGTAAAGAGTTAGGAAGTTCAATCCGGGCGACTGGGTCATGAGGAAAGTCAAAGTCATGACTGAAAATACAATCGCCGAAAACCTTGGAGAAAACTGGGAAAGACCTTACATCATAGACAGATATGCTGCGAAGGGCTCATACTTCCTCAGAACTCTGTCCGGCGACCTCTTTTCAAGGCCATGGAACGCTTTCCACCTCAAGTAATGTACCCCATTTGATGATTTCAATAAAGATTCTTTCCAGCAAGAATTCGAGTACTTTGTATTATTTACTGATGAAAATCCTGGTGCAAGATCAAGTCTCCACTGATGCTCACGATGCCCAGACCTAGCTTCCAATCCTGGTTAAGTCCTAAATGCAGAGTTATGCTCCTTGTAGGCCCAAGGCACACAGATCTAGCTTCCGGCCTTGGAAATCAGGGATGTCAGGGATCAAAACCCCATCCAACCCAGGATGCCCGGACCTAGCTTCCGATCCTGGCTAAGTCCTGAATGCAGAGCTACGCTCCTTTTAGGCCCAAGTCGCTTGGACCTAGCTTCCGGTCTTGGAAACCAGTTTTAAGAGCGAGGATATCCACTCTTAAAAACCGGGGCAGTAAGGCAAGCTAGCTTGCTCCCGGGTCAAAGCATGCAATATAGGGACGAATCCCCTTTCAACATCAAACCATCGATCGCAATGAAGTCAGCGAGAAAAAGAACTGTTATCGTCCCAAGAAAAACTCCTTAGAACGATAAGGGGGCGAGGGAGATAGACAGTTGTAATAAATGTTGTAAACAAGGTAAAGATATCTAACAAGGTATTTTTTGCACAACAAAATTTTTATTTTTTTTTCAGAAAAAATATTTACAAGAGGAAATCCCCAGGCAACCGGGACAGGAACCTTTCCACAAAAGTATAACGGAGCTAAGGCTGCGAAGAAGGACCGAGGCCATCATCTCCTTTCTCCGCCTTCTCTTTTTCCAGTTGGTCAAGGACCTGCTGGTAGGCCGCCGCCTCCATGAGGGAGAGACGTTGGTCCAACTCCAGCTTCTCTCGGGTCAGCTTCCCGCAGGTGGCCTCCAGCTCCGCCAAGGAAGTCTTGGCATCCTCCTCTCTATGAACAGCAGCGGCCAAGGTGAGGTCCAAGTTGTGGTAATCTGCCGCCATGAACCGCTTGTCCTCCTCCAGAGCCCACCAGTTACTGTTGGCCGCCGCCAAGCCTTTCTTGAGTTGACGATTTTCTGCTCGCAGACGCTCCAAATCCTCCAAGACAGAAGGCCGGGGTCTGACACTGAGCTCAAAGACCCGGGCCATAGTAGCTTGCGTCTGACAGACAAGGGAAACATAAGTAAAAAATAAGCAAACAGGCAACGACAAGTCTAAAGCCAGAATTCAAAGCAGGAAACCTTACCGCAACCAGGTTCTGGGCCGCCACCCTCATCCCCTGGTCGCGAGAAAGGCGGTTGTAGTACGCCTGATCCTCCAGGAGCAAGTTCTGGAAAATGTAGTCAAAGGCAGTATGGATGTTCATGATGCCGGAGTCCCCAATCGACATCGGCTCCCCATTCAGAAACAAATGATGAATGGTGAACGACTGCAATGGAAACTCCGGGGTAGCCGCAGGCTAGTACTCACCCGGTTCGGGGCCCAGTTGCATAGTTGGGCCAGTGGGCAGGTCAGTGTATGGGACCTGATCACCCCACCCATAAACCGGGGCTTCATCATCATCAATGCCTGACACGTTAAACTCCACCTCAGTCTGGACGTCCTCGACAGCCAGGGCATCCTCAACAGGGACCCGAGAGCCACTACCAATCCGGGTATTCCCGTCACCGGTCCCCTCAGCACCCGAGGGATGGCATCCTCCCTTCTCGGGCGCACAGCCTCTCCCTGGTCAGCAGGGAAGGCAGAAGTAGCTTTCTTCGAGCCCCGGGCAGACTTATCTACCACAGCCTTGCCCCGCGGATCAACTGGGGCAGGGGACTGCACAAAAACAATTTCAACAACAAGAGGCTGGGAAGGTCTTACCTCCACCGGAACCTCAACTCCAGCATCTCCAATACTGGGGGCGTCCACTTCATCTAGTGGACACCCCAGAACAACAGCTGGCTCGCCTCCCTCAGCAGCAGAGACGACCACCATCTCCTCGGACACACCTCCCACCATCTCCGGCTGGGCCAGGTTGTCCACCTCAAGCATGTACCTGCATCGGGGTAGGAAAGAATCTCTCAATAGCTGATTCGCCAGACCCATGGGAAACAGTAGTCCACTATCCCTCGACATCAGGCTTGGATTACCGGGGGAGTCAGATGAGCCATAAAAACATGTGGCCTCCTCCGACGACCCAAGGGAGGGTTTGAATGACAAACGGAGCTAGCATCACTGACCTGGACATCCCCGACAACCGGGATGACTTCCGGCAGAACGTCCGACATTGGCTCATCAAGAGGAGATCTTCCCCCGACTGGAAGAGCCTCATCGGACCAGTCGTCCGTCTCCCCCACAGATCAACAACCTCACTCTCGACCGGAGGCTCGTTCTCAACACTGGGGACTGTGCTCTCTACAGTGGCAGCACCCTCACCAGAGCTGGATTCCACCTCCACGACTGTGGAGGGGCCAGCAGGGCTGCAAGACTGGCCGAGAAGCATATGTGCATCACAATTCGATCAGCAAGTGTCAGGTCCCGTAGGTTTGTCGGTAGACTGAAGAAGCGCTCAATGTTGCCTTCAGCCGCAGAGGAATAGGGGTGTTAAACGAGCCGGATGAGCTGAGCTTTATATGTTCAAGCTCGGTTCGTTTATAAACGAGCCGAGCTTGAGCCCAAAATTTATACAAGCTTTATTTTATGTTCAAGCTCGGTTCGTTTAGCTATACGAACGAGCTCGAGCCGAGCTTTTAACGAGTCGAGCCTGAGCCGAGCTCAAACTACTCGATTAAATTACAAATAAAAGTAGGATTTTATCTAAACGAGCAAATCTTTGGTATTTTCGAGTTTGGTTCGTTCATAAACGAGCCGAGCCCAAATTTTATACGAGCTTTACTTTATGATCAAGCTCGGCTCGTTTAGCTATACGAACGAGCTCGAGCCGAGCTTTTAACGAGCCGAACCCGAGCCGAGCTCGAGCTATTCAGTTCGTTTAACAACCCTACAGAGGAATCTACCCCCGCTGGCAGAGACACCTGAAGGTGATGTTTCCCTGCAAGCACATGCATGGAACTGTTCTTGAGCCGGAGCTCAGCAAGCACGCAAAACATAAGAGCAAAAATGAAAGAAAGGTCAGGCGCATGCTTACCTATGAAGTCCTGCGACACCTGTATGCTGTGGTCAGACAACCACCCTAACACCCGGTAGTAGGGTTCAAACCAATTCCCATGTTGATTGGGAAGCCCAGACAGCCTCTGGGCAGTACGCCAAGAAGTGGCGTAGAAGCAACTTTCCTTGGCCTCCCAGGCGACTTGCTTCATGATCATGAACATCTGGACCGGGCCAAAGGGAATCTCAAAGTGGAGGGCGATCAGCCTTATCCGACGCACAATTATCCAGAAGGACACGTGCATCTAACCCGGCGGGATCCCCCACCACGACAACAGTCTCAGAATAGAAGAATGCAGTGGGAGCTGCATGCCGTACAGGAGCTGGTAAAGGCTTACTGCGATCAAGTTGTCGAAGCAACCATCTTAAATGGAGGGGTGGGAACAAAACCAAACCCCTCTCCAGCCAAGCTGCTCCCGACTTTCGCCGCGCTCATCAGCTCGAGTTCACGATTTCGAGGGAGGTTGGAAGAAGCTTGCCACCTCCTGCTTGGCCTCTCCACTGGAGGCTCAGCAGAATCTAGAGGAGCCACCTCCGCCACACCAACAGGCGAAGGGGAACCCGTCACCGGAATACTGTTTGGTCCGTCCTCATCAGCAGTGGGATGGGGGGTCGGATTCTGAGGCTCTTTGTCACTACTTGAGCTCAGAACTAAAGTTTTCCTCATTGTAAGAATGAAATTTGCACAGAAGACATGGGAATTTTAGAGTATTCAGAACCTAGGGTTTTGGCAGTGCGAAATGGAAATGAAGAAGAAGGAAGAGAAAGAGAGTGAAGGGAATACCCTTCTCTCTTTCGAGCTTTTCTTTTTATAAAAGAGAGCCCATGGTCCATTGGCTAATGGAATTCCAGGTTCCTTTAATGGACTCTCCATTAAGATCATTAAACCAAGTGGTTTAGTGACTCGATCAGCGAAGAGTCACCAGCTTTCAGCCAACAAAGGAAGATTTAGAGAAGTCAAAGTAGGGCCCACATTACACAGTCATATAGGACCCACATCAGTTGGGACCCACCTCGTACACTCAGCAAGATCCATTCAACATTTTTAGGTGGGGTCCATATGATCCAGGTCAGCGACATGTGGACCCCCGATCTAGGTCATCACGGTCAAGGGAAGATTGACCGACATGTGTTCCTGCACTAATCATGGTGAGAAAGTAACCGGGCCTATCTACCGGAGCTCGAGACAGTGATAAACAAGAAATTATTTTATTACAAAGTGCATTATACAGGGTGCACCAAGTCCCCTACATAGTGCGACCGGTGACAAATTACATCAGAGTGGGAGGTGGTGGATCAAGACTAGACCCCTCCGGTGAGTCAGGAAGGCCGTACTTAATCTTTGCAGTAGCATACCCAGCCTTCCAAGACGAAGCCACATCGAAATTGGCTCGCTCCTTAGCTTCCGACAGCTCGGCTACCTTCTCCTCCAGCTTTGCCCGGTAGTTCTACAGTTTCCTTCATGCCCGTCATCCGGGTATCATGCATGTCTTCATAAAGGAGTTGATCCTCACGAAGCTCACTGTTCTTCCTCTTGAGGTCATCCACCTGACGCGATAATTTCTGAACTATCTTAGACCGATTTTCACTCACAGCACTGGAGAGAGGCCTAGAACTCGCCATTGTTGAGAAAGTAAGAAGAAAGCCGGGGTATCAAAGGGACTCCTTCATTCAAGAAGAAAAGGAGTCATGAGTCATTCTAAACAAATATCTTGCAAGGAGCTGATGCCATTCACAAAGGCACCCTTGCCTTCAGAAGATTGACAAAGTTGGTGATTCAACAATAGGAAAGAGAAAAAGTCAGAGTAAACGAATAAATTCATTAATTTGCCTCAACTAGGGGCACTACTCCCCTACACAGTGCAAGAAGCCGAGAACATATCGGTCAATGGTTCTTCTCTTGCTTGACCGGATGATACCCCAGCTTCTCCAATAGTATATGTGCGGTATCAAGTTCTCTCTAAAGAACTCGGATCCGTTGAGTGGCAGCCTCAAGCCACCGGCATTTGTCAACAAGCTGGCCGTTCAAGGCAAACAGGCTCAAGCGCGCGGACGAATGTCTTCCAAACAGGCGTTTGTCATTAGCTCTATACGGCGACCCCGGTCATCGATCTCTAGATCATTTTCTCCCGCATATCCACAGTATACTTCTGGGTGGTACTCTGGTCGTCAGCCATTTTCCAGTAGAAGCTTCAACAGCAGCAACAACAACAGAAACCGGCGAAAGAGAAAGTGGAGTCCACATACGCTCTGTGGAGCTTGACCCATCGGATAGTCCACGACCAAAGGGTGGAGCCCCCGTTACTGTATAAGACGTTGAACCATGGGCTCCCATACATGGACCAGGCCCACCTCAGCCAAGTAGGCCAGGTCCGGCCCAGTAAGTCCAGCAGGGACAGAGGCTTATACGAAGGCTTAACACAGAAGTCCAGAGGACCTGGCCAGGGTGTATGCAATGAAGATTTGGCCTCCGGTCAGAGGAGTCAAGCCCAAGTCTTTGCTTTCAAGCTTGGTCAATCCAATTCCCAACCAACTGGATAAGTCCAGTGAGATTCCAGGCTAACAGAACCTACGGTTCTAGCCTGCTGGAGAAGATAAAGGAAGACCCAGGTTGAACCAAGACCTATCAGAGGATGCCACATGGCAGTCATCTTGGTCAAAGGGAATTCAAACCAAGGAGAGAACCGCTCAGCAGCATGCAAGCTATCTCCACGGAAGGCATCTTCACAGTTGAACTACCTGAGTTCATGGAGTCAAAATCGGAGGGGTGGTTAAGCTAGCCTCCTCCTGCCTACTACAAATACAGGAGTTGTAAACCTCCTGAACTACGAGTCTTTCACTGAGCAACTCCATTAGAGCTTAGTGGAAGCAGAGACTTGATTCCAAGTTCATCATCTTGGATGCGTAGGCAGCCTGATCCCGATCAGGTGCAGTCTCATTGTATACCCCCCATCTTACCTCTGTCTATACAAGGCTTTCATTGTAACTGTTCGATTGATCTATACGCATCTCGGGTTTGTGGATCAAATTTTTGCACCCACACTCTTTGGCGCCCACCGTGGGGCTGAATCTCCCATCAGTTCCAGAGCCTTGCAAGAAATCTCGATCCAGTCATACTGGAGTTGCTGCAGCGATGGCTGGAAATAAGAGACGCCCAGCTCATTCCAACAATGGAATAAACCAAGTTACTGAAAGTCAGACCGAGAACCTTTCTCCTCTGTCTTCGGTTCTTGAAGCAATAGAGCCTATGAATCAAGAATCAGTTCTCGGGAGTGAGGGCCACGATCAGGGCTCACAACACTCTGAAAGTGCACAGCCAGAGGCAGAAAATTAGTGGTGCAAATCACAAATGATCCTGGTAATCCTAATACTGTCAACCGGACTGTCAGGATGCCGGCATCACAAAGTCCAAAACCGTCCAGAGTAGTCGCGGCAAGAAGAGACCAGAGAACCTCTCCCCCGGCAACGGGAGGTTATACTGAGCAGCAGAAGGGGAAAGGCCCGACAACCGAGTCCCCAACTGCAATCATCCAGCGGCAAGCAAGAAAAATGCAGAACTGAGAAGAAATAAGAGAACCAAGGCCGGAGATAGCCAGTCATCTTCGGCCCCATCTTCGAGTCCATCTCCTTAGAAGAAGATAAGGTCACTGTCGGGTAGTGACCGGAGTCTTACCCCTCATAGCCATGATACCAATCCAGTTTGGGACAGGCTAGCACCAAGGAGAGATAGGATGTATGTCTCACCAGTTCAGAGACATCGCCATGGACGTGCAAGAACACCTGGGCCACGCCATGGGAGCAGGGTTACCCACAGCAGGTCCGTAGAAGAAGTCACTCCACCAGAAGGACAACGTTGGAGGAGGCACCAGAGCACTCCACCGGCACGCCACGGTCAGAGGGGAACGAGTCCCCAAAGGGCCCACGCCCATTAGAGATAACCGGAGCTGAATGTGGAACAGATGAATCAACTCAAGCTACAGGAGATGATCGACCTGGCTGTTTCCAACAAAGCCAACCGGGATGAACGAATCAGGAAGCTTACTCTCTCAAGGCTAGCTGTGTCACCATTGGCAGAAGAAGTCAGGACAGTATGACAAGACGAGTGGTTGTCCGCTTCAACATGTTATGAACTACAAAAGCACCATGGCCACCTGGGACCATGATGACAAGTTATGTGCAAAGATGTTCACTACTTCACTAAAAGGTGAAGCACAAACATGGTATCACAATCTACCACACGTTCGTACAACTAACGGAGTTGTACGAAGAGAAGTACCGGTTCAATGTGAAGACGAAGAACGGAGCTGAAGTATTGTTCTCTCGACAGATGGACCGGAGCGAAACACTCAGGAATTTCGCCTGAAGGTTCCGAACCTTATTGTCAGAAGTTTTAGCATCGTCCTCAAGATGAATACTATGAGAACAGACAGAAGGGCTAATACCTTTAATGTCATGGATAGACCAAGCAATAGTAGAACAATGCTCTAATATAACTTCCAAAAGTTGACTCTCTTGTTCAGTAGTAAGAGACGTAAAAATAATAATAGGATGACTACCGTCTGAATCAAGATAGGCATATTTTAACTCAGGAGGAAGAGGACTCAGAGTAACAGGAGTTGGAGTGATGGTCTCAACTTGGGTCTCTGAATCTATGCTACATACCAAATCAAGGGCCTCAGGGTCTTTAGGTTCAAAGATAGGCACAATATCAAGAAGGGCATTGGTTTGGGCAATAGATTGTTCAATGTCAAAGTCGACATTATGCATGGCAAGGCAGTGAACAACGGGATCTTCAGGGTAATAACTATGCCAAAAGTGAGAACCATAGAACCGTTCCGGCAGTTTATGAGAACATTAGAGGTGACCAAGAATAGACGACCAAGCATGATGGGTACCGAGTCATCGGTCGTAGGTTCAGTATCCAACACTACAAATTCAACGGGGTAATAAAATTCAGACACTTTAACTAATAGGTCCTCAACTATACCTCTAGGTACTTTCAATGATTTGTCGGCAAGTTGTAAAGACATTTTTGTGGGTTTCATGTTTGTTAGACTCAGGCTGAGGTACAAGGAGTAATGTAAAAGATTAACGCTCGCTCCTAGGTCTAGCAAAGCTTTACCCATGAACTTGTCACCATGCTTGCAGGGTATGGTCGGTTTTCCAGGGTCCTAATATTTTACCACGCCGTTATGTTGGACAAGTGCAGAGAATTCCTCCGCCACAAACGCGTTTTTAGGCACATTTGTTTTTCTCTTGGCGGTGCACAAGTCTTTCAAAACCTTAACATAGAAATGTATTTGTCTAATAGCCGTGAGGAAGGGTATATTAATATTTATATGTTTGAACACATCAAGTACTTCCTCTGTTTGAACTTCCTTTAGAGACGTTGTGAGTCTCCGTGGGTAAGGTACGGGTGGGTTGTAAGTTCGTGGAGGGTCCACAATCTCACGGGCAGTCTTCTTCGGCTTAGAGGTGGTTGCCTAATTAGCCAGAGCTTTAGGTGGGGCAACAGGTGCAGAGGTAACCGGGGTCACAATGTTAGGACTTGGTGTATAATTAATTTGAATATCAACCTGGTTTCCTGACCTAAGGGTGGAACTGATTTTACTTCAGCAAGTGGTACAGACGGATTTGCAATATCCGTCACCAAGGCAACTTCCTTGCCTTTGGGATTCGGGATGGACTGTCCCGGAAATCCACCCTTTTCATCAAGTTTTTGTTCAATCCTCTGGATGGCTTGGACATTTGATTCAATGGACGCCTGGGTCTGTTGAATGAAATGGGCAAGCACATCCTCAAGGGAGGTCTTAGGTGATGAGCATTGTTCGAGTAAGGGGGGACCCGTGCCCTGTTCCGATTATCACTATTACCAACATACGTGGCATTGCTACGTTGCCTATAAGAGTTATTAAAACCAGGTGGACCTGCATGATGATTATTAGAATAAGACAGATTGGAGCGGTCCATGTATGGGTACAAGGCATTGCCCTTAGTAAAGTTGGTTCTCCCGGCGTAGTTAAACGCACAGGTTTTTTCAGTTTCTGGTGAATTATAAAGGAGAGGGCAGAATTCGGCAGTATGGGTCTGGTCATGACAAGCATCACATTGGAGAGTGGAGACACTCATAACAGGTGATGTGAGTTTGAAGGACACGCCAAGTGCGTCTAACTGTTTTACTAAACCATGAAGTAAAGTTTTAAGCTCAGAGTCAGGTTTGACTTCATATATACCTCTAGGTTTATCAAATGAGTCTGGGGTAGTATTTCTCGGGGTATGTCCAGGTATGTCCCATTACTGGCTATTAGTGGCAATCTTTGCAAGGGAAGTCAGAGCCTTGGTGATGGAATAATCAAGGAAATCTCCACAACTCATGCTTTCAACCGTGTTTCTAGTAAGAGTATTGAGGCCTCTATATAGAATCCTAACTTTCTCAGTGTCATCGACTTTGTGGTGTGGACACCGAAGAAATAGGTCTTGAAACCTCTCCCATGCATCAAAGAGTACCTCACCCTCTTTCTGCCGGAAACTTCTTATGGTATCAACTATGTCATTAGTTCTGGTAATAGGAAAGAATTTGGTCAAAAACATTTTAGTTAGTTGGGCCCAGGTGGCAATAGAATTGGAAGGAAGGCCATGTAACCAGTGAGATGCTCTATCCTTAAGAGAAAAAAGGAACAATCTCAAGTTAACTTCCTGATGAGACAAATGTTTCTCCTTAAAAATATTAAGAACGGTCAGAAACTTATTGAGGTGCTGATATGGATCTTCCCAAGGAAGTCCATCCTCTCAGTTATTTAACTTAATCACAAAAGGGTTCCAATAAAAGATATCAACTTTGGACATGTAATAATTACCTCTCAGCTATTTCACTACACACCTTTAATCAATATAAATAAAACCATTAAAGCTAGGTCTCCCTAAACCCTAACAATAGTATTTTCATAACATGGATAACAATAACATACAAATAATCATACTTACCTCATATCACGAATTAGAAGTATATAAGCATTAAGAACTTTGAATCACAATAAACAATAAGAACAAACAGGGTGCTTTTGCATTATCTAGAGTGCTTCAACCATCCAAATTAGGTCAAATTCGTAGCTGCTGCTGTTGGTCTTCTAGAGGCATTAGGTTTTTAGCAAAACCTAATTCTCTTGGGCTTACGTTGTATCTTGGACCAAGACCTTCAGTTTGATAGCTCATGGGTCCAAATCAGACCTTTTTAAGTTTGGACTTTAAATAAAGCCCTAAATAGAAATTCTGACTTGTGGGCCCCAATAGGACCCGGTTTGGGCTGATATTTGGACCGCCCAACTTTGACATAAAGTCAAGTCAAAAGAGCTGACCGTGGGATACCCTCAGCTAATCTGTGGGTGCAAATATCAATTCTCCTCCTCTCTTGCAAATAACACATTTTTGTTTGCTTTTCTTGACTTTTCGCGGGCTTTTACATAATATTCGTATTTCGGCTCGTGAAACCTACACAAAAGACAAGAAAGCACTAATCAATAGATATAATAAAATAATATAAGCTAAGTGCTATACAAACAAGGTGTTATTCTGGGGATAAATATACACTTTTGAGGACTGATCAATTACCCCCAAACAGCACTTTGCTTGTCCTCAAGCAAAGATGAGAAGAAAGAACTAAGGACTCAAAAGAGAAGTAAAACTAAGGTGATTGCATTAACCATATGCATCAAGGTTTTTAACCACAAGGATTTCCCAGGTGGAGGAGTTATAGTCTCCTGAGGGTTTTTCAGAGAAGATACCCACAAACTTACTACAATGACTAATCCAAAGAATATGAATTTCTACCATTTACCTCAGAAATGGTTATATCAAGGATAAAGATAAGTGTTGCAAAACCGTTCATATGAGATAGCATACTACAAATGCATGAATAAGATATGAAATATAAACCAAGCATAACCGTACAAATGCTACCACGGGTCTTAAGTTACCATTGGAAAGGACGCCTTGACTTCTGCCTCACAGTCATATACTCAGAAATAAAAGTCGCTCAGAGATGGTGTTTATCATTTTACCTCTATCTGAGGAAGGAAGATGGACAATCATCTCACATATATCAATAAGAACGGATTGGTGTAATGGAATGAACTTAGTCTCAAAGAATGCAAAAATTAGCCTTGCTTGAGATGTCGGGTTTTCCACCTCAGCACCTTCTCACTTACTCGCCACATCCTACCATATCAGCTTAGATCTACAAAAGACAGTAATGGGTTGTAACTTGGCTTAGGACAGAGCTAGAAATGGAAAAAGGCTTTTGTGAAATATTTTTGGAACATTTGGGCCTTCAATACTTGTGATTTGTAATAACAGCACATGGAGAAATTTTTGGAATTTTTCTTTTGGGAAGAAGTGTTTCTCATCTTCTTTTAGGAAAATTTCAATGAAGCCCTAGCCAATATTTTGGAATCTTCCTTTCTTTTTGGATTTGAAATGGTTTGGAAGATTTTGGCTTTTTCTAGAATTTCTTCTAGCTTTTTGGTTTTCAATATTTGGTTCATCTCACTAGTTTGGAGATTAATATGTATTTCTCCTTTCTTCTTGTAACCACATAAACAATCATCCTCATGTTCCAAAAACAATGGGTAAAGGACCTTAATATTCTAAGGGTATTTAACTCCTACAATTGAGTTTGGTAAGGATAATGGGCTCAAGAAAAAAGCTAAGTAACAAGAAAGGCTCAGAATGGTCAACCTAAGGGATAAATATCATCAGGGTAGGCTAAGGTAAACAAGCTTTATCTAAATATCTTTGTATCATCTCTAAGTACTGATATGGTGATCACATCTTGAATAAGCTACATGACCCAAGTTTATATTACACCCACTTAATGTCATCTCAAGGCGAACTATAAAAATGAATATGAGACTAAAAACAGACAAAACTGAGAGGTTGAGTCTTTTGAGTCCAGATTGATGTAATAACTCTCCAAGAAATGGACGGGGCTCAAAAGCTCACTAGGTTAAGTCTCCACACTTATTCCTCAAGTTTCTCAAGGTGTAGTTGTATTTGCACATGTAATCTGTAATAAATGCAGATGAATGTCATGCTTATACTCATGCAAATATAGTATAAGACTCAACTACTTGGTGAAGCAATAAATGTCCTTAAACTTAAAAATGAGAGAATTCAACCATTATATTCATCATTGATGGTGTACTTATCCTATTTTTTGAAAGTCCTTGTAACAAAGATTTTTTTTTATTTTTCAAAATTTTTGAATTTTTACACTAGTATTGATAAAGAAGTTTGAAAATCATTTGCAAAAAGGATTGTAATACTTCCCCACCCCCAAACAAAAAGATTGCCTTGTCCTCAAGGCTCATACTATGCATAGGAGAGAGAGTAAGAAAGATATTACCATGAATGTACTAAAAATTCAAACTGTTTTATAAATTCCTGCGAAATAAAATTATCTCTACATACATAGAGATTACAAGGAATTCCATACTAAGACACAACTGAAATAAAATATGCTGAAATACAGGACTGACTCAACATAAAAGGAAATCCTATCTTAAAACAATACATTTTGTGACCGCAATAATTATCAACCAGCCATTTGAGAGAGAGTGGGTGGGCCAGCCGTGCCCACCCCCAAACAGAATTGAGCACGGATGATACAACGGGCGGTCTAAAAACCAAAATGCAACTAAACCTGGCAACAAAAAGATAAGCAATAAAGCACGATCGGGCTTAAAAGATACACAGGTTTGCCTCCCAGGAGCGCTAAATTTAACGTCGTTAGCCAGACAGGCAGACAAATAGGACTCACTCCCTAGATAAACGCTACTCTAAATAAAGATACATGAGAGATAAAACGCTAGAATGGAATGTGCGAGATCCTGATGTCTAAGATACAACAAAGAGTCTTTTAAAGTCAGATACTCGAGATTTAAAAGAAGATGGGAAATGACTTCCCCACCCCCAAACAGAGCGGGAAACAGGTCTGTTTGGTGGTGACGCTCAAGAGAAAAACGTGCACTGGATCAATTATACTCAGCTAGTAAGAGTTCGTGGACTAACGGTCTTGGCACTTTCAACCACACCTCTCAAAAGGGACAAAAAGAAAGGAACATAGAGAGGGTCTGGATACCAGCAAGTCAAGGGTCAGTCTAGATAAGTAGGGACCTCTAAGAGAGTTTCAGGAGGCCTTAACTCATGAAAATGCTTATGATATTTATCATTGACTGTAAAATCATAACCGTCTACAGAATTAACACATGTACTAGCACCATAAGGAGTTACTGCAAACACAACAAAGGGGCCTGACCAACGAGCCATAAGTTTGCCAGAAAATAAATGCAAACGAGGATTATAAAGCAAAACTTTGTCTCCAATTTGAAAATAAAACTGATTTTTCTGTTCGGTAGTAAGAGATGAAGAGATGATAACTGGATGACTACCGTTTGAATCTAATTGGGCACATTTCAGGTCAGGAGGAAGAGGATCAGGAGATGGAGGGATGGTCTCGACTTGGAACTCAGAATTAATGCAACAAACCGAATCAAGGGCCTCAGGGTCTTTGGGGTCAAAGATAGGCACAAAATAAATATGAGCTTTGGTTTGAACAATAGATTGATTGATGTCAAAGTTAACATTATGCATGGTAGGGCAATTAACAACCGGATCTTTGGGATAACAACTAGGCACCATCTCATAGGGTAAAGCATCGAGAAGGCACACATCCTTAGATAAAGAAAGATCAGGGGGTTGTTGGCCAAGATTAAAGATATTAACTTCAACAGTCATGGAGCCAAAAGTGAGAACTACAGAAACATTTCGGCAATTTATGAGAGCATTAGAGGTGGCAAAAACCGGTCGACCAAGGATGATGGGAACCGAGTTATCGACAGTAGGCTCAGTATCCAACACCATAAAGTCAACAGGATAGTAAAAGTCTAACACTTTGAATAATAAATTCTCAACTATTCCTCTAGGTACTTTCAATGATCTGTCGACCAGTTCTAAAGACTTGTTTGTGGGTTTCATATATGTTAGACCCAGGCTGAGGTACAAGGAGTAAGGCAAGAGATTAACACTCGCTCCCAGATCTAACAAAGCTCTACCCATGAACTTATCACCAAGCTTGCAGGGTATGGTCGGTTTTCCAGGGTCTTTATATTTTACCACGTCGTTATGTTGGACAAGTGCAGAGAATTCTTCCTCCATAAACGCGTTTTTAGGTACATTTGTTTTTCTCTTGGCGGTGCACAAGTCTTTCAAAACCTTACCGCAGGAAGGTATCTTTTTAATAGCCGTGAGGAAAGGTATATTAATATTTATATGTTTAAACACATCAATTACCTCCTCTGCTTGTACTTCCTGTAGGGCCCTATTGAGCCTTTGGGGGTAAGACACGGGTGGGTCGTAAGGCAGTGGAGTATCCACAATCTTACGGGTATGTATCCTTGGGTTAGAGGTGGTCGCCTCATTAGCCGGACCTTTACGTGTTGCAACAGGTGTAGTGGTAACCGGGGTCACAATGCTAGGACTTGGTTTATAATTAATCTGATTATCAACCTGTTTGCCTGACCTAAGGGTGGAAACTGATTGTACTTCAGCAAGCGGTACAGACAGATTTGCAGTATCCGTCACCAAGGTAACTTCCTTGGCTTTGGGATTCAGGATGGATTGTCCCGAAAAACTACACTTTTCATCAATTTTTTGTTCAATCCTCTGGATGGGTTGGGCATTTGACTCAATAGACGCCTGGGCTGTTGAATGAAATGGGCAAGCACATCATCAAGGGAATTATTAGGTTGGGCAGATTGATTAGTTGGCACATCGTCCCTGGAACCACTCATGTGATGAGCATTGTTCGAGTAAGGGGGGACCGGTGCCCATAAGAGTTATTAAGACCAGGTGGAGCAACATAATTATTATTGGAATAAGAAAGCTTGGAGCGGTCCATGTATGGGTACGTGGCATTGTCGTTAGTAAAGTTGGTTCTCCCGGCGTAGTTAAACGCATATGAATCCTCAGTTTCTGGTGAATTATTAAGGAGAGGGCAAAATTCAGCAGTATGGGTCTGGTTATGACAAACATCACATGAGAGAGTGGAGGCACTCATAACAATTGATGGGAGCTTTGAGGACACCTCAAGTGCTTCTACCTTTTTTACTAAACCATGAAGTAAATTTTTAAGCTCAGAGTCAGGTTTGACATCATATAGACCTCTAGGTTTATCAATTAAGTCCGGGGTAGTATTTCTCAGGGTTTGTCCAGGTAAGTCCCATTGTTGGCTATTAGTGGCAATCTTTTCAAGGAATGCCAGAGCCTTGGCGGTGGAATAATCAAGGAATTCTCCATCGCTCATGTTTTCAATCAAGTTTCTAGTTGTATAATTAATGCCTTTATATATGATCCTAACTTTTTCTGTGTCATCAACTCTGTGGTGTGGACACTGAAGAAATAGGTCTTGAAACCTCTCCCATACATCAAAGAATACCTCGTCCTCTTTCTGCCAAAAACTTCTTACGGCATCAACTATGTCATTAGTTCTAGTAATAGGAAAGAATTTGGTCAAAAACTTTTTACTTAGTTGAGCCCAGGTTTTAATAGAATTAGAAGGAAGGCCATGTAACCAGTGAGATGCTCTATCCTCAAGAGAAAAGGGGAACAATCTCAAGCTAACTTCTTCCTCAGACAAATGTTTCTCCTTAAAAGTATTGAGAATGGTCAGTAACTTATTTAGGTGCTGATATGGATCTTCCCGTGGAAGTCCATGAAAATTAGGCAACATGCCCACAATCTGTGGGTGAATGACATAACTATCTGCAGTTGTCTCGGGTAAGACTATGCAGGTAGGTGGCCCAGTGGCCAAAGGTGAAAAGTAATCCCGAAAGGTAGCTTCTGAGCCATAGGGGCAGGTCTTACTTCAGAAAGTGAAGTTGAGTCGTTGAACTCTTCTTCAGAAGGTATGGAGGTTGAGTTGTTAAACTCTTCCTGAAGAGAAGGAGTGAGGTCTGTGATTGTGCTCTTTATATAGATTGGAGTTGGTTTGGACAAGATTTTACCTGATCTAAGATGCATGCAACATGCGCATTACAAATGCCACAGAAGTCCTAACCATTCAAAAGCATCTAACAAGGGGCTCAAAAACTGACTCAATTTTGTGTTCACCCAAGTGAATGAGTTCTTTCCAAGCTTCCCTTGTGAATTCTCCCTATATTTCGTGAGTCAAGCAGTGAATAACCAGTGTAGGAGGTTTTCCATGCGTAAGCAACAGTCCTTAATTAGGAAACCACAATGATTCTACAGACGTAATCTGTAAGGGTTCCAGACCCAATTCCTAACTTGTGTTCCAATCAAAGGATGGTTCACGCAGTATTAGTTGAAATATCTGCTCAAGGTCTGAAATGAACATCGTGATAGCATGGCTTTAGTTGGTTCAATTTTAAAGCTTAGGATATTGCAATCAATTGATATTAGGTTTCACTTATAGGCCAAGTCCACCTTGCAGTCCCGGTTTAACAAGTAAAAACAAAATTTAGAATCAACCAACAATCAAGGTCATGCTAATCAATATAGAAACTCCTCTTGCAGGGGATTCGAGGAGGGTTAGGAGAATGCTTACCTCCCACTTTGTGCTAAAAGATAAAAATGCGAAACAAGCGCACAAAAGTGGGTAGAAGACGAGTTGAAGTCGACTAAGGGGAAACCGCTCATTGGGTTTCAATCGTCCTTATGAGTCGTTCCTTAGTAGACTCAAGGCTAGCTCCACAACCTTGCTCTATTATCCGCCGCGAACACACAATAAAATAAATCCTAACAACACCTACTTTTAAAATATTACAACCGCAACCCATTCGTGGATCGAATAATTAAATATCTTACAAGTCTTTAAAAATGCTGAAAAAAATAGACTACTTAGTTCACCTCCCAATCTCTGAACAGAAAAACAATTAGGTGAAAAGGAGTTCTAGAACGCTCTGAAAAAATCATGCAAAACGAGGCAAATTCCCTGCCTGGAACTCGACTCGAGATGGTTATAGGCCAATCTGAACTCGACTCGAGATCGGGTCCAAGTTGAACCAATAACTTTCAGGAAAAATTCCAGAACGCGCGACTTTCTTAAAAATTTGATTTTGACTCCGTTTTTTGAGCTTTTTTCAATCCGTCTTCGCTGCAAGATCAATAAGAGTACTAAGTAACAAGCCACTTAAAAACAATAATTAAAAGAAATAAAAATAGAAGGGTAGGAGGGATAGAAGTGGGATGATGTCTCGAAACTACTATTCTCGCTTGTGTTTGAATCAACTCCGTTCCTTAGAGCGGCAACAACGTCATTTTGATAGTATAGTTTTGAGCTACACTAAACAAAAGATTGTATTTTTAAATTGAAGTTCCTTCTTATGCCTGTAGATATTGGTTATCAAAGTAGACAAGTAAGATGCAAGGGTCGTACCCACCTCAGAGGGGGAGATCTTAGCTCAAACACAATAGAAAACAATTGTTAAGAAACACCAAGTGAATCAATAATAAGAATTGAGATTTATTCTAACTTCCTACAGGCAATAATTAAATAAACCCTAACTTAAGAATATGGTAGAGATGAAAAGAAGATTTATGATGACAAAGGGGGAGGAATTGGTATCTATAAACTAAATCGTGCAAACATAACATGTTGTTCTTTCATGTTCAATCTATAACAATTAATTAGTCACCTCTTAGCTATTTCAATTAATCATTAATACATATAATAATCAAGTAGTCACCTATCAGCTATTCCACTCAATTAAAACGAGATTCTCTTATGCATGCTATTGAATATGTCTTATTAATTAAACCGTCACCTCTCAGCTATTCAATTTAATTAACTCAAGATATTGATTCATAACTAAATCATCACCTCTCATCTATTTGACTTAATTACAAAAGTGTTCCAATAAAAGATATCAACTGCAGATATGTAATAATCACCTCTCAGCTATTTCACTACACATCTTTAATCAATATAAATAAAATCATTAAAGCTAGGTCTCCCTAAACCCTAAAAATAGTATTTTATCATCATGGATAACAATAACATGCAAATAATCATACTTACCTCATATTGCAAATTAGAAGTAAATAAGAATTAAGTATTTTGAATCACAAAGAACAATAAGAACAAACATGGTGCTTTTGCATCATCTAGAGTGCTTCAACCATCCCCCTAAGGAGATTTAGCTACTCATCCTTGATGATGACACCATGGAATAAATAAATAAATCCTAAGACATCATAATGGAAAAGATAATGGAATTGATATTGAATATTGAGTTTGATACAAAAGAAGAAGAAGAAGATGAACTTGTCTCTTCAATCTTCAATTAATAAAAACCTACCTAAACCTTAGCTACTACTTCTCTTATATAGAAAATACAAAGTAGAATACTTGCATGCAAAGACTTTCAAATTAGGTCAAATTCGTGACTGCTGTTGTTGGTCTTCTAGAGGCATTAGGTCTTTAGCAAAACCTAATTCTCTTGCTTAGGTTGTAGCTTGGACCAAGACCTTTAGTTTGATAGATCATGGGCCTAAATCAGACTTCTGGATCTCCTTGTAGAGCCTTTTTAAGATTGGACTTTAAATAAAGCCCTAAATAGAAAATCTGACTTGTGGGCTCCAATAGGACCCGGTTTGGGCTGAGATTTGGACCGCCACACTTTGACATAAACTCAAGTCAACAGGACTGACCATGAGGTGCCCTACGCAGATCTGTTGGTGCAAATATCAACTCTCCTCCCTTAGTGCAAATAACATTTTTTTGGTTGTTTTTCTTGACTTTTGGCGGGCTTTAACACAATATTCGCATTTCGGCTCATGAAACCTACACAATAGACAAGAAAGCACTAATCAATAGATATAACACAATAATATAAGCTAAGTGCTAGACAAACAAGGTATTATTCGGGGATAAATATACACTTTTCAGGACTTATCATCCATGACGTGGTTCGGGTGTTCTTGCACGTCCGCGGCGATGTTTCTGAACTGGGGAGATAAACATCCTATCTTTCCTCGGTGCCAGCCTGTCCCAAACAGGGTGGGGATCATGGCTATGGGGGAGGGGGGGGGGGGGTAAGGCTCCGGTCACTTCCTGACCGTTGCCTTATCTTCTTCTGGGGAGACAGACTTGAAGACAGAGCTGAAGATGACCGTGGCCTTATCGTTTTCTTCGTGACCTTGGTTCTCTTCTTTCTTATCAGTTCAATGTTTTATCTGGTTAGCCGATTGATGATTGCAGTTGGGGACTCGGCCACTGGGCCCTTTCCCTTCTCCTGCTCGGTGTAACCTCCTCCCGTAGCCAGGGGAAAGGTTCTCTGGTCTCTTCTTGCAGCGGCTACTCTGGATGGTTCTGGATATTGTGATGCTGGTATCCTGACGGTCCGGTTGACTACATTCGGATTACCAGGATCGTTAGTGATTTGTACCACTAAGTTTTCAGCCTCTGGCTGTCCACTTTCAGAATGTTGCGAGCCCTGATCATGGCCTTCGCTCCTGAGAACTGATTCTTGATTGTCGGGCTCTGTCACTTAAACGACCGGAGACAAAGGAGAAAGGTTCTCGGTCCGACTTTCAGTAACTTGGCTCATTCAATTGTTGGAACGAGTCAGGCGTCTCTTACTTCCATCCATTGCTGCAGCAACTCCGGTATGACTGGATTGAGATTCTTGGCAAGGCTCTGGAACTGATGAGAGATTCAGCCCCACGGTGGGCGTCAAAGAGTGTGGGTGCAAATATTTGATCCACAAACTGAGATATGTATTGATTAATCGAACAGTTACAATGAAAGCCTTGTACAGACTAAGATGGGATGGGAGTATACAATGAGACTGGACCTGATGAGGATCAGGTTGCCTACATATCCAAAAAGATGAACTTGGAATCAAGTCTCTGCTTCCACTAAGTTCTAATTGAGTTGCTCAGTGAAAGACTCGTAGTTCAGAAGGTTAAGAACTCCTATATTTGGTTTTGACTCTATATATAAACTCAGGTAGTTCAACTGTGAAGATGCTTTCCCCTGAGATAGCTTGCAAGTTGCTGGGCGGTTATCCCTTCGGTTTGAATCCCCTTTTACCAGGATGAATGCCACGTGGCATCCTCTCATAGGCTCTGGTTCAACCTGGGTCTTCTTTTATCTTCTCCAACGGGCTAGAACAATGGGTTCTTTTAGCATGGAATCTTGTTGGACTTATCTAGTTGGTTGGGACTTGGATTTGACCAAATCTGAAAGCAAAGACTTGGGTTTGACTCCTCGGACCGGAGGCCCAATCTGCATTACATACACCCTGGCTAGGTCCTCTGGGCTTCTATGATAAACCTTTGGATGAGCCTTTGTCGCTGCTGGACTTTACTGGGCCGGACCTGGGTTACTTAATTGAGGTGGGCCTGGTTGATGTATGGGAACCCACGGTTCAACTTCTTATACAATAACCGGGGCTCCACCCATTGATCATGGACCACCCGGTGGGTCAAGATCCTCAGAGCGTATGTGGACTCCTTGAGATCTGGTTGGGCCCTACCTGATAGCCCAGGCCTAGCTGGTTAATGCTCAGGTGCTCCCGTTTTAGCTTCTTATACAACCACCGATGACACCTGTCGGGTATTTTACCTAGGGTACACACAATCCAGTTGTTCAACCTCTTCTTATCAGCCCATGTTTGAAAAGATCGCTTCAATATGCGGCAATCATCCGTCTGGTGGCACCTCACCTTGTGGAGTTTGCAGTATGGACGACCACCTGTGTCCTCGATTGAGGTGAAATCTGGAATCTTGCACCAGTGGTGATGCTTGATTCTCTCATAGATATATCCTGCCGTTCGTGTAAATGTGTGATATTTCCGCTGCTCGGTGGGCAGCAGCTTAGCTTTGAACTTCCAGTTCTTTTCTGATAGAGAGCTTTTGGTGGAGCCCCCTTCTATGTTTGCTATAACATGGCTCTTAACCTTTTCGACCAAGGCTTCTGCCAATTTGATATAACGATCTACCTTCTGATATATCTTGTCTAGAGAAGTTGGCCTTTTCATGGCCAATGATTTGTGGAGGTCGGATCCAGGGATCATACCGCGAAAGAATGCTATGGTAGCAAAGGGTTTATGGTCCTTTGCAAAGTCTTAAATGGAATGCAACTCGGTTTTGAATCGAGTAAAAAAGTCACTCAACAAATCTCCTTCTCTTTGATTTACTTTGAACATTGCATCGATGGTGGACTAATAATTTAAACAACGATGGCGGTTTAATGCTTTAACAGAACGTAGCATTCTTATATTCAAAACAACTCTCCTTCTCTTTGATCATTTCATTCTTATATTTGAAACTTCTTTAACGATAGTGGTTTAAGCAACTCTCCTTCTCTTTGATCATAGCATTCTTATATTCAAAACAGATCGTCAATCTGTAGCCAAGAGTAGAGCAGGATGTGGTGGACTAATAATTTAAACAACGATAGCGGTTTAATGCTTTAACAACCGTCAGCCAATTGTTTATCAGGAGTTATTCGCGATAATATGTATCAGATTGGTATTTAAGTTTGGAGCCAGGAAGTATTGAAAGTTTCTCACAGCTGAGTGCTGCTTTTGTCACTCACTACATTCACCAAAAGAGGGAGGTATCAGATATCTCAAGATTGTTTGATGTTCACCAAGCAAGACGGAGTCTTTGAGAAGCTTCGTGACCAGGTTCAAGAATGAAGTCCTGAAAATAGAAGGCGGAGTGCCAGACAAGACTGCCGTAGTAGCATTCCAGAAGGGAATCCATGAGAGGTCACCGGCACATGATGCAATAGTAGGCAAGCAGATAAGCACACTGGCGGAATTATTTTCAAAAACCAAGAAGTACATTAGACTGGAAGATATTGCAGCAAAAAGGGAAGCCCGAGCTCCGCAGATAACAGTCAATGTAGTAAGAGAAAAAGGAAAGCAACCGGCAGAACCATCACGGAGGCCAAGCCCACCGAGAGACTCAGGTTATACAAGGAACAGAAGTGGAGGCAGAGGGTCTGACACTAAGCCGAGATACGAAGATAAGAGGGAGAAAAGAGGGGAACCGCAAAGGCCACCACCACCGAAGCCTACACCTCCAAAACCGTTGCCCCCACTGAATGCAACTCTAGAGGAGGTTTACTTGAAAATAAAAAACAGGAAGTATTTTCGCGGTCCAACAAACAGGTGCAAGAGACTAAGAGGTAAACCGTTATGTGACTATCACCAAACCTATAACCATCCGACCAATAATTGTTACAATTTCCAAGAGTTTATATGGAGTTTGTTAGACACTGGGCATTTGAAGGAATTCGTGGTGGTGGAAGACAAGCAAAAACTCCAACCGTGAACCCTACAAATGCACGGTACCGTTAACATGATTCTTGAAGGTGCCAGAGAAATAGGGAATCAAGTGAGGAAGAAGATAAGGCAAGTGTTACAGATAGGTGAAGGCTACAGAAATAAAACTCCAACAGTTGCCATACCGGTGGAAAGAAACGGAAGAAGGGTTCACCAGAACGAGCCAATTGGGTTCACCGATGAAGATCTAGAAGGAATAGTTTTGCCTCACAGCGATCCGCTTGTGATAACTATCCTGATTGGGAATTGGAGTGTAATGAAAGTGTTGGTCGATTGCGGAAGTGATGTGGATATCTTATTCACTAGAAGACTCGATCAGATGAAGATGAGCAGAGATGCACTCATACATCCAGTGGCGGAAGTCTATGGGTTCAATGGAGGCTCTGTACAACCGCTAGGAGAAATCACTCTGTCGGTCACTGCTGTAACAAGAACCGCGATGTCAAGGTTTGTGGTAGTAGAAGCTCTCACAAAGTACAACGCCATATTGGGGAGGGAATGGATTCACATGATGAAGGCAGTTTCGTTAAGCTATTATCAGAAGATCAGGTTCCCAACAGATGAAGGACAATTTGATATAAGGAGCAATCAGGTAGCTGCGAAGTCTTTGAAGTTGGCAACGGTTAAGGCTATGAGCCGAAACCCACATGGGGGCGACATAGCCTCCACTTCTCAATAGAAACCAAAGGATAGAGGTGACGGTCTGCCAGAGGAGAAAGCCTCAAAAACCGCAGAACCTACGGAGCCTGTCAGCCTCTCGGACGTAGAAGGTCAAAACACTTACATTGGAAGTCGGATGGACCCAACGGTAAGATCTGATGTTATACAGTTTTTGAAAAATAATCTAGATGTGTTTGCTTGGTCTATGAATGATATGACTGGAATAGATCAAAGAATATGTTGTCACAAGTTGAACATAGACCCAAACGTTAAGCTAGTAGCACAAAAGCCAAGGACTGTAAAACCATCTCTCCAAGAACAGGTTAACACAGAAGTTGAAAGAATGGTGTCGGCCGATATAGTGAAGGAAGTACAGTATCACAGATGGGTTTCCAACATAGTCGCGGTGCCTAAGAAGAACTGGAAGGTCAAAGTATGCATTGATTTCACGGATTTAAACAAATCCTGCCCAAAGGACAAATACATCATGCCCAGAGTTGATGAACTGGTCGATCGAACTGTTGGTTATGGTCTCTTGTGTTTCATGGATGGTTATTCTGGGTACAATCAAATATCGATGTAGGAAGGAGATCAAGCTACAACTGCCTTCTATGCTGACAAGAAGACATTATGTTATACTAAAATGCTTTTTGGACTGAAGAATGCCGGTGCAACTTATCAAAGGTTAGTGGAATTCATGTTCGAAAGTCAGCTGAAAAAAACAATGGAAGTTTACATAGATGATATGTTGGTCATGTCCATTCATCCTGAAAACCATTTGAAAGATCTGGAAGTCACGTTCGCAACACTACGGAAGTTCAACATGAAGTTAAACCCAGAGAAGTGTATTTTCGGAGTGTCGTCCGACAAGTTCTTGGGATACATAGTAACGAGAAGAGGAATTGAGGTCAACGAAGACCAGATCAGAGCTTTGCTCGACATGCCGTTACCGTCAACTCAAAACCAGGTGTAAGTGTTAGCCGGTAGAATAACAACACTGGGCAGATTCATCTCTCGTTCGACAGATAAGTGCAAGCCTATTCTTCAGCTACTTCGGCGAGGAACAAGGTTCAAATGGTACAGTGAATATGAAGAAGCTTTCGTGACACTCTAGTCTTATCTCTCATGCCCACCGATACTGTCAAAGCCAACCCCGGGCGAAAGATTGTTTCTATATCTTACGGTTTCAGATGTCGCAGTGAGTGTGGTCCTCACACGCCGTGAGGGAACCAACGAATCTCCAGTTTACTTCCTCAGCAAGAAAATGACAGTCCCAGAATCAAGATATACAAGGATAGAAAAGTATGCATTGGCAATCTTGTTTGCTGCTCAGCGGTTACGACCATACTTTGAAGTCTACACCATGACGATAGTAACCAATTTGCCACTACGGCAAGCCATCTCCAAGATAGAAAAAACAGGCAAAATGGAGAAGTAGGCAGTGTCGTTGAGCAAGTTTGACCTTCAGTACGAACAAAAGAAAGCGAAAAAATCTCAGGTGTTGGCAGAATTCTTGGCTACTTTTCCAGTGGAAGATGATTCTTGGGAATCTGACATGATGATTAACACAGAGCTAGACGTGATAACCACGGCGGAAAACAATTGGCAGGATATTCAAGGTTGGAGGTTATTCACAGATGGTTCCGTAAGCAAATATGGGGCAACAATTGGAATAGTGATCGTAACTCTAGAAAATCAGAAGATTGAGATAGCGGAGAAGCTTGGGTTCCCAGCGACTAATAACGAAACATAGTATGAAGCAGTCCTCACGGGGCTATCCATGGTTCACGGATGGGGGTTAAGGAGCTCACGGTGTTTACTGATTCCAAACTGGTAGTTGAACACTACAACGGAGGATACAAAGCATTAACGAGGAAGATGTCGAAGTATTTGGAAGCATTCAAGGAAAGCATAACATCATTCTCAAAGGTTGACCTTATGCATGTATTCAGAGGAAAGAATAGACATGCGGACGCCCTCGCTTACCTAGCCGTCACCATGGGAGTTAATGTGACCAAGACAATTTCAATCTCACAGCGAGATCATTCCATGATAGAAGCTAGAAAAAGATCAATCAGGTAGCAGCGGACATGGGGGCGAGTTGGATGTCGCCAATCATCAAGTATTTACAGGATGGGAGCCTCCCGGAGGAAAAGATTCTTGCCAGGTCAATAATAGAGAAGTCAAAGCAGTATGCACTCCTTGACGGTAACTTGTACAAAAGATCTCCAGGAGGCCCATTGCTAAGATGTGTTCACCCCTCAATGATAGACACAATACTGGCGGAAGTGCATAGTGGAAGTTGTGGGATCCATTCGCCAGGAAGAGCAATGGCGCATAGAATCATGGTACACGGACACTATTGGCAAAAAATGTATCAAGATTGTTGCAGTTACACTAAGAAGTGTTACGGCTGTCAGATCAACGAAAGACTAATTCATACTCCAGCGGAAAGCTTGCACTTAATAACTAATCCATGGTCGTTCTCCATGTGGGGAATAGATATCATCGGCAAGCTACCTAAGTCTCACGGAAGGGAGTATCTCATCATAGCCACAGATTATTTCACAAAAGATCTCCAGGAGGCCCATTGCTAAGATGTGTTCACCCCTCAATGATAGACACAATACTGGCGGAAGTGCATAGTGGAAGTTGTGGGATCCATTCGCCAGGAAGAGCAATGGCGCATAGAATCATGGTACACGGACACTATTGGCAAAAAATGTATCAAGATTGTTGCAGTTACACTAAGAAGTGTTACGGCTGTCAGATCAACGAAAGACTAATTCATACTCCAGCGGAAAGCTTGCACTTAATAACTAATCCATGGTCGTTCTCCATGTGGGGAATAGATATCATCGGCAAGCTACCTAAGTCTCACGGAAGGGAGTATCTCATCATAGCCACAGATTATTTCACAAAGTGGGTCGAGGCCAAACCATTAAGAAATGTCAAGGAAGAGCAGGTCAAAGACTTCATCTGGACTAACATCATTTGTAGATTTGGTCTACCGAGAGCTATAGTAATGGATAACGGCGCACAGTTCAAAGGCGACAAAGTGAAGCGATTCCTAGACAGCTATAGAATCAAATAATTGTTCTTTGCGCCATACTACCCCCAGGGTAACGACTAGGCAGAAGCTTCAAACAAAGCAATATTGGAGGTATTAAAGAAAAAGTTTGAATATAGGAAAGAAAAGTGGTTTGAGTAGCTATGGGAAGTCCTTTGGGCTTACAGAACCACGCCAAGAAGGTTAACGGGAGCTACCCCATTCTCACTGACATATGGGATGGAGGTCATTATACCCCAGGAGATGCTGGTGAGTACTGTCAAAGAAATGGTAGTGGATCTTGGGCTCAACAATGAGGTGATTGAACGTGACCTTATCTTGGCTGACGAAGTTTGAGAAAAAGCACAAATCAGGTTGGAAACTACCACCGCTAGATTCAAGGAGCCTACAACAAAAGAGTCAAACCAAGGTCACTAATACCAGGCGACATGGTGCTACGAAAGCAATATTCTGAACCAGCAAAGTTGGAGCCTAACTGGAAAGGTCCTTACTTAGTGGATGAGGTGGGAACCAATGGTGTTTACTACCTAACAACCCTCAGCGGAGAGCAAGTGGATAAGCCGTGGAATATCTCAAATTTAAAGAAGTACTATGTTTGATACATTACCATGTTGTGTTGAATGAATCAAACTTTTGACTATCTTTGAATCAATGTAAGCTATTTTCTTAAAAATATATTTTCTTGAAAATATAAATTCTGTTTTTGTTTCAATTTCAATTGGGGTAATTTTTTGCGTATGAAACAACAAGCCTCTATTTGTAAAACAATAGTAGAAGCCTTGGCGTTGACCAGGCTAAAAGGTACCGCCAGGATGCCCTAAGTGGATGCCCAAGGTTGAGAGTTGGGGGCGAGTAGAATGGCAGAGGGTTAGGTCTAGCGAACCGTCAATGATACATTGACAACCCTTGCAAACCTGCTCGCCCCTCACGGGAATTGAAATAGATCAATTCTGTGAGATGCCTCTCGGGAGAAGAGCGTTTACGCTAAGGTGACAACATGGTTACTTAGCAAGACTGTGTGACAACACAGTCTCGGCTAAGTAAGACTAATGTTAGTTGCAGACCAACGGATCAAAATGTTATTATCAAAGGAAAGTATAACTGTTAAAGATGAATTATTCTGCATGGATAAGAGAAAACCACAATACAAAATTTATATGGCAACGGACAATACAAACCAATGTTTGACATAAGATAGCAAAAAACAGGTAGTAAGGTATTCCAAAATACGAAATTACAAAATTACAATCTCAGCCTCACGGCAAGCCAAACTACACTTCCTTCGAAGGGGAAGGAACTTTCAAAGTAGGAGAGTCAACTGTGACATCTGCGATAGAGGGAGAAAGGCCACTGCTAGACCGGGCAGACTTGTTGAGTAGAGCCTTTTTCTCCGCCACCTTTTGTTTGAGCTGAGCTGTGGCCATCCTCCGAATATCAACATCACTACAATTCTTTATACCATCATACTGTGTCTTAAACACAGAGATCTCTGCGTTAAAGGTCTTCCTTAGTTCTGCAAGTTCTTGCTCGTGTTTCTTATTTGCGGACTCCATCTGCAGTTGATAAAAGTTTTCTTGCTCACGGAGTTTCCGCTGGTACTCTTCTACATCAAACTCATAGCTAGCGGCTTGAGCCGCAAGAGTTTCCTTCATGACCTCAGAGTGCGAGGAATCTCGAGTTGCAAGATCTACTTTGAGTTGTTCAAGTTCAGCCTACAGGCCTGGAATCTTTCACAAGAAGCCCTAAGATCCACGGCTGAGAGGCTTAGTTCACAGTTAACAGCTTCAAACTTCTTAAGCTCAGCTTCAAGCTTCACCTTCTCACAGACAAGGCTATGGTTGTATTGTACCAAGCCAGAATGGTCTCAAGTGATCCTAGTGCTGAGACCATTAACAACTGACATTGCTTTATAGTACTCGGAATGAGCCTGTTCAGCCGAGAGGCCATCCATCCTCTTCCGATCTTCCGGCAGAACGGAACCGTTGATCATAGCAAAACTGACAGTGGCATCGCTAAAAGCCGAGTCCTTGACGGTAACAAATTTCCCCCCTTGGCCCAAGGAGTAAAAACCAACAAAAGGAGTTGAAGATTTCGAAGAGCTGGAGGTTGTGGCCTTAGCAGGAGCAGGTTTGGGAATGGACTTAGCAGAGAAAGCATCACGATCAGAAATCTGAGAAGGTTGAGAATCTGGAAAAACCTTCAGTTTCCCCGAGGGGATAATCACGTTTCCGTCTGCGTCCTTCAAGGGAGGCGCCACCTTCACGGGTGGATCAGTGCAAAATTCAACACAATCAGGGTCAAGGACATCAGCTGGAATAGAAGAACCTCCACCCACACGTTTCCTTTTCCTTATCAGCAGACCTTACATTTTCACTCCCTTCGGTATGAATGACATGATCAGAACTTCCCATACTAGCCCCAATATCAGGCATCTGCGGGGGCGAAGAGTTAGCACCCAAAGAGTAAGGATCAGAGAAATCCCCTTCACTGAGTACATCGACATCAGAATCATTTAGATCTTCCATCGGCTGGCTAGTACGACCACGACGGATGTAAGGGGGAGCTTTCCTCTTCGGCCTCAGGTTGTCAACCAAAAGGTCACCTTCTACTTCGGAGATATGTTCAGGCCCCCCTTGGACTACCTGAAAGGGATGAAGATCACAAACGAAAGAGTCACGGGGAGCATCTAAGAAAAAAATTGAATTATAGAGAATATAGGAAGCAGAGGAAAAAAGCTTAACCTTGGCGGTCGTCTCTTTCCTTTGAACTGACTTCCCTCTATGAGTTCCTTGTGGCAACGGACACCGTGATGATGGCTGTCTAGAGACTGAAGGTCTTACTTTCTTCTACAGAGGCGCCTCTCTTTCAGGGTGATCATTGAGAGGCTTGCCGCTATGATGATCTCTGGTAAGGTAGTTATCAGCAGTGGGCGGATTCCTAGGGACGCAGACAGGCAAAATAGTGGTCCCAATGTCTCCCAAATCACCTAAAAATTCGTTACCATTGACCTGGGCTTTGGTAATGTGATTTAAATCCTCCCATTTGATATCATCACCTTCCCCGAGGATGACGTCAACTAGAGTTGAGTTTGGCGTGAATTTAGTATGACCGTCACCGTCTATTTCTGCATGGAAGAAGAATAACTTTAATAGAAGCAACAAGTTAATAAAACGTGTAAGAGAAACAGAGAGGCTTACCACCAAAATTGAAAGACCAATACTCCAATTGGTTGGAGATACCTTCACCCTTACCGCCAAAGGAACCACCGACTAGGATTGGAAAGTCGGCCCACCGCTTATCACTGCTTACCATATTCTAGATAATACCATTCCTACCATTCCAGCGAACGGAGTGGTAATAACCGACGCCAACCTTATCTCTATTCTTACTTAGGGTAAAGGTTTGGCGAATGGTTGAAAGGTTAATAAGGTAACCCTGACGGTTTAATTCGTTATAGGCACGTATTACCCTCCAGAAATTGGCATGGCCCTGCCCGGGAGAAATTTTATAAAAATTTAAGACATCACGGTCTAGGGAGGTGAGAGGAAAACGCAAACCAACAAATATCTGATAGGCCGTGACCATGATAGTGCCCTCCTCTTCCCCACCGTGATGAGCATATCTCAGACAGTCTTTAAAATGTTTATGTGTAACACATGGAGGGATCCTATAAAGGTTACGGAGATGCCCAAAGCGTGGTCTATACTTATAAGTTTCAGGGTCGAAATAATCTAGAAAATAGAAGGTATTACTGTCACCACCGACGCGCTGCGGAAACTGAAAGAGCCGTTGCCTCCTCGGAATCCTCCAACAATTTCCTTTTCTTCTTCTGAAGTTTATCTCCGACCATTTTTTCCAGCGAAGGAATTCAGTTAAGAAAATTGGTAAGGCACCCAAACACTAAAACAGAATGTTCCTAGAAAAATAAAGAGAAAACAAAAGATGTCGGAAAATTTTGATCTAAGTTCTAAACAGAATATATGAAGTAACAGAAAACAAAATCATGGAATCACAAGAAAATAAAACTACAATTAGTTTTGATCAAATTAAAAGGGAAACCTACCTTGTTTGAGAAAAAGTCGGACGTTCGAGAAGAAGCTTAAGAGAGACAAAGTGGAGAGAGAAGGAGTAGAACGAAAGCTTGAGCAGCAACAAAAAAAATGGCGAAGTAAATGAGGAAGAAGAGACGAAGAAAGGGGAGGGGATATTTATAAAAATTCCCTTCAAAGCGGTTAACAGCTACGATTAGGAGAGAGAGAGGAAAAAAGTGTGAAAAGACATGCGGGAAAACCGAAGTATTGCGCAGTAATTACCAATAATTACACCTTGAGGAACGAACATTTCACGTGCACTGGAACCAGTGAATATGCAACACCACGAAACTCAACCTCCACATGCAGATAACACGCTCTAGCCACGTGTCATTTGGGCGGAAAATTTCAAACGATTTCGAAATTTCAAATTTTGGTACCAACATCAGTTGGCGAGACCCTTTGAGTACACTTCTTTGGTCCGTCATTTGCGGGCAACTTTCCATGAAAGTAACCGGTTTACTCGCGGATGACGGCCAGAGAGGGGGCGATGTAAGTACATGGATCATCACGGATAGATGACAAGTAAGAGGGTAACGGACGTTAGTATATAGGTGACCCTCAGGACTAGGGAATCAAAGGACAAGATCATTCTAGGAAGACACACATATGTCACGTGAGGCTAGCTGTATTACACTCAGGAGAAATGCAAGGCTACCAGAGGACCATGTTGAATAAAGAATAGCGGTAGGATCAAGGTTTAGATCCAAAGGCCAATAGCTGGCGGTGGACATCAGGTATAAAGACAAACTAGCCTAACCCTAAAAGGCAGGTAACATTTAGATTGAATACTCTCTCTCTCTCTCTCTCTCTCTCTCTCTCTCTCTCTCTCTCTCTCTCTCTCTCTCTCTCTCTCTCTCTCTCTCTCTCTCTCTCTCTCTCTCTCTCTCTCTTTAGGGTTTACTTCCTATTCTAGTCGGAATCTGAATTAACTTGACCGTCGGAGCGTCTTCCACTGGTAAAACCCAGTGGACTTTCAGGTACAATGGAACAAAGGAGACACCGGGGATCCAACCTTCTCCAGCAGAGAAGCTCGCGGAAAACGAGCTTACAAGCAGTACAGAGAAAATCAGGCAGATTTCATGTTAACAATTTCCAACTCGTACTTGTACTTATATCGACTCGTACATGTACTATCAAAGAATTGTGCACTTGCGATTGTAACTAGAGTTTAATTAATCTATTAATATAGGTTGTTAAACCGTCACAACATTCAATGTGCTCTACAAATAAACAATTATACAATCAGTATTAAATCTTCACAAATAAAATAATATAAACAGCAACGGTAAATATTATTCGACACTATACATGACATGGACACAACATTTATTTCACTTCAAAGTAAAAAAAAATCTTAAACAGCTCCACCAGTACATAAAAGATCTGAACCCATCATACCAGGGCTCTTCAATCATAAATTTTGGAAAATAATATGAGCTCCATGCACAGGCCATGTTGTAGCCCTGCATGCCGGTGAATGCTTATAATTTGGAGATATAGTGAATGAAAACTTCTGTAAAATCATAGCAAGAGTTAGTTTAGCTTCTATCAGCGAAAAATTCATTCCAAGGCACACTCGTGTCCCTGACGAGAATGGCATAAAAGCCCTTGAACTTTTAGATGCCTTCGCAACCACTTCAGCAAATCGAGCGGGGTTAAAATCATCAACATCTTCTCCCCATTCTTGTGGATCATGATGAACTGCAATGAAGGGAATTTCTATGTTTGTTCCTGCTGGAATTTTTAGGTTGCCAAGCTTTGTTTCCTTTTCCACAATCCTCAGTGAAAATGGTTGCGGAGAGTAGAGTCTGAGAGTTTCGTTTACAATCATATTCAACTGCGGCAAGTCAGACATTTTGTGAAAACAATAACTGTTAGTTATTATGCATATCCCTTTAGTTGAGCACAACTACGAGGTTATAATAATCTTCTTGAGCAATGCTTTAAGTCAAGCCATGTTTCTAATTGAGAGTGAGAACCCAATATATGTGCAATATAACAATAGTAAAGCAAACAATAAAGCAATAAACAAATAAAGAACACACGATATTTTTAACGTGGTAAAACCCAATATGGGAAACGTCCACGGTTGTCCTCGCGACAACAAATAAATCCACTAGATGAAAAGAGATGTACAAACCTATCAACTACCTGCAATCACTGCGAGTTGACACTACTGGTTATCTCTAACACCTTGACTTCACCAGAGCACCTTGATGTACGCACAAGACACTCGACTTCTTGATGAACACACAAGAAGACTCGAAGCCGAACTATGAAACAAGCTTACACCAGAGTTCCTTGATGAACACACAAGGATACTCGACTTCTTGATGAACACACAAGAAGACTCGAAGCTAAATCAATATAAACAATAATGAAGAAGAAGATGAATGGGGAAGAAGGAAGAAGAAGATGAATGGGGAAGAAGAAGATGAGTTCAATCACCAAAAACAACCTTAAACAAAACCTAAACAAACTCCAAGAATAAGACTTCAATTGGACGGCCAAAGAACTAACTTGTTCTTTGGAAGAGAAACCCTATTTATACTTAGGGTTGGAATACACAGAAAATGGGCCAAAATTGACGAAATCCATATTGGACGTACGTACGTCGAAATAACGTTCGTACGTCTTCACACGATAAACGCTTGCTGCCTGCTTGGACGTACGAACGTCCTAACAAGGTACGTACGTCCTGAACAAAAACAATCCTGCTGCCTAACCTGACGTACGTACGCCCTAACTCGGTACGTACGTTCAACACGATGAAAGTTTGCTGACCTACTGGACGTACGTACGTCCTAACTAGGTACGTACGTCCTAAACCAAAAACACACTATGGATACACAAGACACAAGGACAAGAACTTAGGATGACGTGCGCACAACGAGGTTTTCCTAACAATGAACTCAAGGCGAGATAATCATGGACATCCAATGTCACAAAATTGATGTCAAACAACTTAGTGCCGGTTTCAGAGAGGTGGATATGATGGTGTACTTGTGAATGGTTGAATAAACATATTAGAACTTAGAACTTACAATTTTGAGGCGCGCAGCAGATTCATAGTCAGGTGGATTTCCTTGTAGAACTTGTTCAACCTCATGTCTTGCTTTGTCTTGCCAATCAGTATGAATGCTCAGTAGGATACAGGCCCAAGTCGGTAACACAGAAGTTGATGAAAAACAGCAAGAAAAAAAGTTCTGCATTCGTCAATCATCTCTTTGGATGACATTTTATGTCGATTATTTCCATCATTGTTAGTTGCGGACAACATCAATCCTAGGAGATCCTTATTATCTTTGTTTGTTTCATCTCGGCAGCTAATGAGTTCTTTGAATATTTCAATCCTAGGAGATCCTTTTATGTTGCTTTGAAATGCAATTCGAGCAAATATATCTTTTGTCAACGTGCGGAATAGGCTATTAACTTCAAGCTCTGGTCCATCTGTCCTTATTAAATCTTTCCAGACTGTGATCATCTCATTGTTGCAGTTTACTATGGTTTGCACGTACCCCTGTAAAATCCTCTCAAATCATGTTCATTAGCTAGTCCATTTAGAAAAGAAAAAAAAAAAAAAAAAAACCATTATTGGAAGATGGATTTAATTAGGTACCTTTATTGCTTCAATATGGAAAAAGGGATTTAGAATTTTTCGATGGCGAGTGTAGGGGTACTACATACTCCGACCAATCAAAAGCAGCCACGTGGCACAGTCACCAATCTGTCAGGTCGCTGCAATCTCAACTCGCCAGCAGCTCGACTAAAACGACCAGACTACACAACGACCAGCGACCTGCTATTCACACGTGCTCCTATTCAATGCACAGAATATTCTCTTCAGTTACAGAGTTAATTCACAGGGATGATCCTCGCGCGTTACACATTTAATCATCATTATGATGGCGGAGAATCTGCAAGATCCACGATCCACGCCCCTCCATCTCCTATATAAACAGAACTACGATGGCTTGATCTCTAAGTTCAATTCCCCCGAGCTAGAGTACGTAGGCAATCTCGATCTCAACGAGGTGCAGCCACTTCTATCCAAAATATCCCCATTTGGTTAAGTCCCCAAAGCGACCTAACCTGTTAATGCATTAATCTAGAAATAGGTTAATACATTTGGCGCCGACTGCAAGGAATTCGATATAATCGAAAACCCAAACCCTCCCACCCTTAAATCAAAAATCACTCGATCAAATGTCTAATCAGGAAGTCACCATCCAAGATCTGCAGACACAAATTACACGCCTGCAGGAAGAGAATGAGCGCCTAAAAGCCGCTCAAACCAACCCCCAGCAAGGGGAAAATAGTGGACTTGGAGTCATCCCTGCTGATGATTCCAACCAAAAGTTCGAGCAACTCAGCCAGCAGCTGGCGGAGTTCAAAGCATCCCAGGCTCTCCTTCACCGATCCAAGAGCACACTGCAGAGCAACTGCTGTGCAGTCCGTTCAACAATTCCAGGAGTCTCCTTCTCCAACGAGATCCTGGAACATGACTTGCCGAACAAGCTGAATGCCCCAAAGTTCGACCAGTATGCAGGAGTCGGGGATCCAACCGACCATGTAAAGGGATTCCGAAAGTCCCTTCCTCTGATAAAGGAGGACCATCTTCTGTGTTTGCTGTTTCAGTCCAGCCTCACCGGACCAGCTCTCGACTGGTTTCATCGACTGAAGCCAGGATCCATCAGCTCGTTTGCCGAGCTGGAAAAACAATTCGTCATCTTCTACATCCACAATAAGAAGCGCCCTGTCACCATTGACTCCATCTTCAAAGTGAAACAGAAGGATGGTGAGTCACTTAGTGTTTTCTTCGCACGATTTAAATCTGAATTACATTCTATTCAGGATTTCGCAAAGGAGCATGAGACCTTTGCAACTATTGCTTTCACTCACGGACTGATCCAAGGGTCCGACCTGCACAAGTCTCTGGCAATGAAGAGACCTTCATCACTTGACGAGCTCTACCTAAAGGTAGATCGTTATATTAAGCTTGAAGAAGCCCTCACTGGGAGGGAGAAGAACCATGTAGTCAGCAACATTGAGGCTGGCTCAAGTAAACGACCTCGATCGGAAGGAAAGAGGTTCAAAGCTAAGTCGCTGCCTACCGAGCAGCGAGAATATCACCGGTTTACGCGACCAGCCGGTTATATCTTCGAAAGGATCAAGCACAACCATTGGTGCAAAATTCCTGCCTTCACACAGCTGGAGGATACATCTGGTCGCCCGTACTGCAAAGTTCATAAAGTACGGTGTCATCAGACTGATGACTGTCGCGTCCTGAAGCGCGCACTCCAGACCTGGGCCGACGAGAAACGGCTCAATAATTGGATCCTCGGAAGGAATGAGGAGTCCAAAAGCAAGCGAATGAGGAAGGAATCCAGAACCCCTCCTCATTCACCAAAGCGGGGTCAGAGCAAGGCCAGAACGGCCTCCGCAAGCCCAGCACGCAGCAGAGGGCGTAGCCTCTCCCAACGCTTAGGTCCAACAGGCGACCTACGCGATCACATAAACAAGAAGGTCGCAAACAAGGTGGACAGCGACAGCGACTCGGACAGTCATGTGGTCTACATGATTGACGAATCTCATCACACCCCTGTCTCTAGGGATAAAAAGAGACGAGTGGAACATCTCCACCATGTCTACTCTATCAGTGGCCGAGCAGCTCGCTTCAACATCCCTGCCCGGCAAGAGACTGACATCACTTTCACCGAAGACGATCTCAACAAGGTCGTTACTCCGCACAACGACGCCCTAGTCGTTGAACTCAGAATTGCGGATTACACAATCAAGAGGGTATTCATTGACCCTGGAGCTTCATGTAACATTCTCATGTACCGAACCTTCAAGGACATGAGGCTGCCCGATTCAGTGCTCATTCCAGACTTCACACCGATCCTTGGCTTCAATAGTTCAAGGGAAGACCCTAAGGGGGAGATCCTTCTGCCCGTCACTGTAGGCAGAAGGGAAGATAAGGTCGTTGTAACCAGCAAGTTCAGCGTCCTGAATATCGCAAGCAAGTACAATGCGATTCTGGGTCGAAAGTGGATCCATGCTATGAGGGGAGTGCCGTCAACTTACCACCAGGTATTCCGCTATCCCGGCCCTTATGGGATAATGGAACTCCGCGGCAATCAGAACACCGCACAAGAATGCCACGGTGTTATTGAAGCTGTCCCAACGTCAAAGCCATCCACCTCTGGAGTTAAGGATGGTGAGGAAAAAGGAAAGAGCCTAGTCACAACAGAGGCTCAGGAGGGCAACAAGTCAAAAAGCCCATCCAAGGAAAAAGCTGAACCTGCTAAATAGCAATTACAGAAGGAGCAAGCAAGCTCCCCCAAGCTAAATCTCGGAAGCACCGATCCAGGCGGGCGAGTTAACATTGGGTCCGATGAGGACCCAAGGTATGTCTATGTAGGTTCAGAATTGGAAGGAGATAAGTTTGCTCATTTTGTAAATTTTCTTTCAATGAATAAAGATGTTTTTGCTTGGTCGTATATCGATATGCCCGGAATAGATCCATCAATTGCATGCCATAGGCTACGGGTAAATCCCAACTATCGACCTGTGAAGCAGAAACCAAGGAGACTTGCTCCCAAGTTTCACGAAGCCGTCAATGAAGAGATCAATAGACTCAAACAGGTCGGCTTCATCAGAGAAGTCGATACTCCAGACTGGCTGGCCAACATAGTTCCAGTCCTAAAGAAGAATGGAAAAACAAGGGTCTGCATCGACTTCACAAGCTTGAATAAAGCTTGTCCTAAAGATTCATTCCCACTGCCACGAATCGATAGGCTAGTCGATCAGACATGCGGTTTTGAGCTACTGTCATTCATGGACGCATACTCAGGGTATAATCAGATCCCAATGTACGAGCCTGATCAAGAAAAGACCTCTTTCACAACTGAGCAAGGTATTTTCTGTTACAAAGTCATGCCATTCGGGCTAAGAAATGCAGGGGCGACTTACCAAAGACTGGTCACCAGAATGTTCGACGACCTCCTAGGTCGAACAATGGAAGTCTACATTGATGACATGCTAGTGAAGAGCGACAAAGAAAAGGATCATTTGTACAACCTTGACCAGGCATTCCAAAGATTAAGGCAATACAGAATGCGTCTTAATCCAGAAAAATGTCTGTTCGGGGTCGCATCAGGAAAATTCCTAGGCTACCTAGTCACCAGACGAGGCATCGAAGCAAATCCCGACCAGATCAGAGCCCTGATCGACATGCCAAGTCCAAAAACAAAGAAACAAATCCAGAAGCTCAACGGCATGGTTTCAGCTCTGAACAGATTCATCTCCAGAGCATCAGACAAGTGTAGACCAATGCTTCATATCTTAAAGAAGGGGGCTACATATGAGTGGACAGAGGAGTGCGAGAAAGCCTTCGATGATCTCAAGGCATATCTGTCTACTCCACCAGTTCTTACAAGACCAATAGATGGTGACGTACTTGGCGTTTACCTCGCAACATCAGATTTTGCGATAAGCGCAGTACTTTTCAAAGAAGACAATCAAGTGGAACGACCTATCTACTTCACAAGCAAAGTCTTGCAGCAGGCTGAAATAAGGTACACACCTCTGGAGAAGTTAGCATTAGCATTACTTTACGCTGCATGCAAATTCAAGCCTTATTTCCAAGCACACACTGTAAAAGTAATCACCGATCAGCCATTACGCCACATACTAGAAAAGAAAAACAAAACAGGTCGTATGGCTCGATGGGCAGCCGAGCTGGGTGATTACACTTTCGAGTTCGTTTCAAGACAGGCCGTCAAGGGTCAGGTCGTCGCAGAATTTTTGGTTGACTATCCAGCAGAGGATGTCAATTGGGAACCAGAACCTGAAACAAGACAAGTCCAAGACAACCCCCCAGATACTTGGCAGCTGTATGTAGATGGTTCCCACAACTCCAATGGAAGTGGAATAGGTAGTGTGCTAATCTCTCCTAAAGGGGGGACATATGAGA
>KZ305132.1:194520-254585 GCA_002738505.1 Aquilegia coerulea | reverse complement strand
CAGGTCGATCAGGCACACAGATCGTTCCTGCGCTGCAGGTCGATCCTTCTCAACAGGTCGCTCCTTCTCCGACCTCCGAGGAGCACTTACAGAACGCTCCCTTTCAGATTGCTTCGAGCTACCACTTGCTCGATCACCTTCACCAGCTCGCGAACTACCACCAGTACGACCACCACTCGCTTTGTGCACAGAAGACATGTATACTTTCTTCAAAGCTTTCCTTCTCTTGAGCTCCGCAACCACAGTTTTTGGACCACCTTTAGGAATGAAATGCTCCTTTAGGTGAGGCAGAAACGAGATCTTCCGCTTGTCAGCCAACTTGCCAAAACAGTTCAGAGCAGACTGCAGATCGTTCTTTCTAAGATGATCGTCCCGAATCGCTGCAGAAAAATAAATTCAAACATATCAAGTTCAAAAACAAGAAGACCAACTATCATCAAACTACAGACAACTAACTTACGATCATCATTCCTGATCGTATGACGCAATGGGACATCCCCTTCAACAATCGACCCAGTGAATAGCATGGGATCTTTCCACCATGGCTCGCTACTCACTGGATAAATCAAAGGCAAACGTTCTGGCCTAACCTGCATGTTATAACCAGAAAATTCAACCTTCGAAGAGCGTTTGAAGCAAAAGTGGTTCAATACATCTTCCGCTGTAATGTTCCACCTATGCAACTTGTTGAGGTCGTCAATAACCCTCATATTCCGCCAGAAGTTACCATTCATCTGACAGGGGGCTCGCCTAATGGCATTCAACAGGTCGACAACCAATTCAGACAACGGCAACCTCAAGCCAGCACGGAATTGGTTCAATGTCAATACAGTAGATGAAGGATTATGAGGTCGGTAATCAGGAGAAAGTAAGCGGTCACCAAGAAACCTTATCTCTAAATTCCTAATCGACCTAAACTTGTAATGAGTCCTAACAGCAAAATGCCTATGTACATAATTCATATTCACAATTCTACACATTCTACCATCATCATCTTCAACCATCTCATCATCAGACGAATCTGGACCATGAGAACCACTACTCTGGGGGCTATCTACATCCTCATCGGGAACGGGAGACGGAGAGTCAGAATGAGTACCCTCAGACTCATATTCTTCAATCCCATCATCACTCAAGTGGTCATTTTGAGAATCACTACCCTCAGACATTACTCTCAAGCAATACAGAATACAACAGACGAAGAAAAAGAAAGAAAACAAACAATCAGAGAAAAGAAAAGAGAACAAACCTCACGAGCTCTCAAAGTTCTTCAGTTCGCAAGGCAAAAGCGGCAGCAATTCAAATAAAGGCAAGATGAGTAAACCTACATCAACGTAACTACAGTTTATATACTGTAGCCCAAGAATTTCTAGCCATCGATTCAAAACAAACGAACGGCTGAGATCGACAAACGGATCCATATGCAGTACAGTCATCCTCCACTCACAAAACGGTTCGCATCCACCGTTGGATTGATCCACGTGCAAGACAAATAGCAAATCAAGCAGTACGTGCTTCAGTTGCCATAATCACACATCTAACTGCTCGAGGAAACTCCTCCACTTCCCCATAACAGCGCCATGATTACCACAGACAGCGCTGCATGACTGCCACGTCAGCAACTTCAAAAAGCAAACTACAAATCAGCATCGATAAGAGTAATTAGTCTTTTCAGCCCGACTCCAATAGTCGACCTAAAAAGAGGGGGCTTATGTAGGGGTACTACATACTCCGACCAATCAAAAGCAGCCACGTGGCACAGTCACCAATCTGTCAGGTCGCTGCAATCTCAACTCGCCAGCAGCTCGACTAAAACGACCAGACTACACAACGACCAGCGACCTGCTATTCACACGTGCTCCTATTCAATGCACAGAATATTCTCTTCAGTTACAGAGTTAATTCACAGGGATGATCCTCGCGCGTTACACATTTAATCATCATTATGATGGCGGAGAATCTGCAAGATCCACGATCCACGCCCCTCCATCTCCTATATAAACAGAACTACGATGGCTTGATCTCTAAGTTCAATTCCCCCGAGCTAGAGTACGTAGGCAATCTCGATCTCAACGAGGTGCAGCCACTTCTATCCAAAATATCCCCATTTGGTTAAGTCCCCAAAGCGACCTAACCTGTTAATGCATTAATCTAGAAATAGGTTAATACAGCGAGCCCATAATTCTCCTTCAGGAATAACCAAACCGTTACCAATTAATTCGTAGATGGCTGGATTTGGTATGGCTTTTAAAAATAATTGGGTATTATGCAGAATCTCTTTGAGGAGTTCTGGATCAGTAACAACCAACCTTGGGGTCGGACCAAACCAGTAGAAGAACACTCTCCCTATCAAACATTCAAAACCATTAAAACCATTAGCATATAACTGAACTTTACCCTTCTGTGTAATAGTTCCCTAGGGCAAAAGGTTTGGTTGTTATATTTTTGATCATGGAAAATCAACCAAAATTAAAATAAGTTACACGACAAGAATAAAATTACACCTGACATTCCCAGGTAGGGTTCCAGTGAAAAAATATACCGTAATTTTCTTTCCAAAGATGTAAATGAGGCACCAAATCTTGAATGATGATGTGCTTCATTTGACTGCCTATTGGTGTCACCACCGTATCGAGTTTCGCTTTCGAACTATACATCTTGGCCAACTCCCTGAAACTCCCAACAAGGAATTTATAAGAAGGACCTTCAATTCCTTGGTTTCTTAATTTCTGCTCTATCTTTCTTGGATTCCACCATGTAGCTATTAGAATCTTTCTTAGTAACAAGAAGACAATAAGATAACCAAAACAAAAACTCACAAGATCAAAACCACCCATTTTCTGCTCTCTTTCTCTTCCCTTTTGCACCCTTCTTATAATGTCAATGGCTTGACTATTTTTTTTTTATGTGATTTCTCTCAATAGAAACTACTGATGCCCATTGGTGTAGCTAAAAACCACACAGTCGTTGAATAAAAAAGTTTCAACTAGCCATGAAAATACTAATTGAAAACTTGGCACCTGTTTTAAGTTTTAAGTATTCCCATTTGACCTGAATGCATAGACTTTTAGTCACCATAGTAGCTGGGTAATTATGCACCCGGGTATGAGAAAAATAATATTGGGTTTTATATTTATATGAAAATATAATGCTTAGTGCAGGGGTGCGAAAAAAAAGTAAAAATTACACTTTAGTGGGAGAGTGGTGTAGAAGTAAATTTCGGTATAACTTAGGATCCTGTTGCGTGCAACGGAAACAAATACACAACTAATAATGGAGATTATAAATATATAGAAAACAAAAAAAATACAAAAAACAAAACAAGCAATCACACACGACACATGATTTACGTGGTTCGCTAACATGCCTACGTCCACGGGGAAAAAGAATGAATCTTTTCTTATAGAGACGATTTTACAAGCCCTCACGAAGAAACCGAAGTATTCTTCCTCACAAAAGTTCTCTCAAATTCTTTAATGGCTTCTCACAATCTCTCATACATAAAAGGTTTGGTTTTTCCTACTACTAAATTACTTTATCATAGCCTTACATGAAATGGGCCCAAAACTTGGGCTTTCACTTTCTGTTGGAAATATGGAATTGTTCGAACATATATCGCAATGTTTGAACATATTACCAACATGTTCAAACAAAACCTCGTTAATCAATTTCGTATACCAATATGTTCGAACCATACTTACATTGTTCGAACAAACTTGTGCTGCTGGCAGTTACTAATTTACAATCAGCTAGTGCTAACAACATTAATCTGATAACCTTATCTTCCCGCAACTATAGCGTAAACAACAATTCTCCACCTTGGCGAAGATTCAATAAATTTAAACCGATACCAAGCACAAAGTCAATACCAATCTCCCACACATGTCCGGAAGGACCACAACGGCTGCCCACCTCATGGTTGTCTACGTACCCATCTCCTAAGGGATCAATCCATCGTAGTTCATTTCAAACCACTATCAACACAAAGGAAGGATGTGGACCAAGTACAAGAAATGATGAACTAATTCCCAAAAACCACGCTGGTCACGACTATATACCACGTTTCCGTCGTAGACAAAGCAACAATAGAATGTAATGTAGATCTCCTGTTGATAGATCTCACCAAGTGACTATCATAACCAACATCCACATAACTAATACGCCATCGACTCAAATTCCTTCCCTGTTGAAATAACAAACCAATCTCCATACTACCTCGAATGTAACAGAGAATCCATTTCACAGCTTCCCAATGTCTCAAACCATGATCACACTTGTATCTACTTACAATGCCCACTGCTCGTGAAATGTCTGCTTTAGCACATGCAACTCGTCATTCTCTATAACTACAAACCTACTAGGCTGAGACTTACATATCATCTCATCGAGCTCTCCATGTAAAACAACTGTTTTCACGGGGGACGGAGCTAACACCAAATCAAATTGCACTACCAAGGCCATAAGGATACAAAAAACTTACCTTCAAATGCACAATTGACTTCAGCCCAAAGGGGTTAGCTAACGAACAAAACTCAAATGTTAATCCCTTTTTGTGTGGCTAAAACTAAACTATTTATTAAACTAATTTAGAAGTAAGCTACGGTGGTTAATCCACGTCTTAGAATTGGGTAACTTTGAATGACGAAAATGAACTACTATGAATGTCGTTTATGAAAAAGGGAATAATATATATGAGTTTTGTTTTGAAAATGAAGATATGATTTTTGAAATAGAATATAATATAAACTTAAACTAAACTAAATTATACTAGAAAGCAAGTAATTTAAGGTTTATGAATATGAGATGGAATTAGGGTTCAACTTCATCATTCTAGATAAATATCAAATCTTAGCAATGCTCTTTGTTTTTCATCTCCAACTAATTATATCTCTAACAATCTAATTGGAAGTAAATTATCTTCCTCTAGGCCTAGACAATTTATTCACCTTAAGTTACTACAAATGTTTTTGTAGAGAATTCTTTTAATAGAACTTCAAGGCCTCGAAACATACAATAATGACTTATAACCTCTCATTACTAGATACACGCCAAAGGAGGTAAAATTGCACATCTCTCCTAAAGATATAAAATTAGCTAATTTAATTTCTTTCTCTTGATATAAAAGTAACTAACTACAACACATGGGGTATCAAAAAATCTCACACATGTAAAAAAAAATACAAAACTATCAAACTAGTACCTCAACTTGGCCAAATTTATCAATTCAAACACCTTACTTCTAAATCATTACTGTAAATGCAGAAATAAGTTAGGTGAACAGAGTGCTGAAGAAGATGATCAAAGATATAAGTGGGAAGAGATTTGAGGATGAGAAGTGGCTGAGCTATCTTAGAAGATAGTTGTCTACGTATCTGAGAATAACCAGGTCCCAGAATCAAGCCTATGTAGTTCATATTTATAGGTGATTGGGACAACAACTAGCTCATTAATTGTCCAACGGTAGGATCAATTAATGAGCATACATTACAAAGTGATTGTGAAATATATTGTAACTGAAGAGAATAAATGTGTGGAATAAGGGTGAGCTCGGAGTGAGGTCGAACAAGATAAACCCCAGCTCGAGTGAGCTCGAGCAAAAATGGGTTCACGTCGAGTGACGACGAATTGAAGTCGGATCTTGATTAAGTTTGGTGAGCTCAAGGTGAAGTCGAGGAAAAATGTGTCCACCTCGTTTGATGTCGAAGGTTTAATATATAAATTGTGTTCGAAATGGTCGCTTAAGTGAGCTCGAGGGAGCTCGAATATATGGGTATATACATAGCCCCTTTTCATCAGGATTGAATGGGCGAATTGAAATGAAGTAAAATGAGCTGACTTCGATTTGGATGAAAACAAAGATGTTTCATTGGAATGAGCAGTGAGTTGCCTTGAAGTAGGGGGTTTCTTGTGAGCTCATTTTTGGTGTTGCGGTTGTCTTTTGATGTAGATAGGTGGCTCTATAATGCGAGGGACGGAGCTTTTGGTCTCGCCTTTGGATTTGCATTGAGCTTTCTTGAGTTGTCCAATGTCTTGGTCGACAAGGTAAGTAATGATGCACGTGAGCTCGCTTTGGGAGTTGCACCGAGGTCGAGTGAGCTAAAGAAAAAATAGTGTCCACCTCGTTTGAGCTAGATGAGAGTGAACTAGATGAGCTCGGGTGAGCTAGAGGAAAAAAATGTTCACCTTGTTTGAGCTAGATGAGAGTAAACTAGATATGTTAACTGAACTCGTGTGAGCTAGAGGAAAATAGTGTTCACCTCGTTTGAGGTAGATGAGAGTGAACTAGATATATTAAATGAGCTCGGGTGAGCTAGAAGAAAATAGTGTTCACCTCGTTTGAGGTAGATGAAAGTGAACTAGATATGTTAAATGAGCTCGGGTGAGCTAGAAGAAAATAATGTTCACCTCGTTTGAGCTAGATGAGAGTGAACTAGATGAGCTCAGGTGAGCTAGAGGAAAACAATGTTCACCTTGTTTGAGCTAGATGAGAGTGAACTAGATGAGCTCGGGTGAGCTAGAGGAAAACAATGTTCACCTCGTTTCAGCTAGATGAGAGTGAACTAGATATGTTAAGTAAGCTCGGGTGAGCTAGAGGAAAATAGTGTTCACCTCGTTTGAGCTAGATGAGAGTGAACTAGATATGTTACATGAGCTCGGGTGAGCTAGAGAAAAATAGTGTTCACCTCGTTTGAGCTAGATGAGAGTGAACTAGATGAGCTCGGGTGAGCTAGAGGAAAAAAAATGTTCACCTTGTTTGAGCTAGATGAGAGTGAACTAGATATGTTAAGTAAGCTCGGGTGAGCTAGAGAAAAACAGTGTTCACCTCGTTTGAGGTAGATGAGAGTGAACTAGATATGTTAAATGAGCTCGGGTGAGCTAGAGAAAAAAAGTGTTCACCTCGTTTGAGCTAGATGAGAGTGAACTAGATATGTTAAGTGAGCTCGTGATCTCCGAGTTCATGTGTCCATTTTTCCATGCGACTTGATTTGTTCTTGTTTTCCAGCACTTGTGTGAGTGTTGCATCAGTGATGATCTTATCTTGTGTGGTTTTGACTTTCTAGATGCAAAAATTAAAGCTAATTTTTTTTTTCAATATTAGTATATCATACCTCGGATTAAAGCAGTCTTTTACTGATGAAGTAGATAGGCCTTTTGATGTATTTTTCATCTCGAAATAGAACTACGCTAATTGCATGTTCTAAAGTTCCAAGGTAAAGCCCCAGCACGTCACCTTCTTAGGGTACTGTACCTATCGGAGGCATTGCAAGGTAGAGATTGATCTCATCGAATGCTTGTTGCAATTCTTCTGCCTACTCATATTTTGTGCCTTCTTCAAGATTTGAAGTAGTATTCTCTGTTTGTTTGATGTTATAGCTATGAATTTGTTCAAAGCTGCTAACATACCATTGAGCATTTGAACCTGTTTTTTTGTCTTCGGACTTGGCATCTATAATATTGCCTTGATCTTTTTTGGATTTGCCTCAATACCTCGTTGAGTAATTATTCTGAGGAACTTTACTGATGCCATTCCGAATAGGCATTTTTCTGGATTAAGCTTCATGTTGTATTCATGAAGTCGTTGAAATATTTTCTTGGGGTCGGTTATGTGTGATGATTTTTGGAGGGTCAGATGGCTGAATGATAGCCTTGCCATTGTTGGCTTGTGAGATATCGTTGACAATGGGCTTTGGTAAGCTCGCACCTGTCTTGGTAGAGGTCTCGTTAACAGAGTGCTGTAGTGAGCTCACAACTGTCTTGGTAGAGATCACATTAATAGATGACTAAAGTGAGGTCATAGTTGTCTTGGTAGAGGTCTCTTTAACAGAGGGCATAGTGAGCTCGCATCTGTCTTGGTAGAGATCTCATTGATAGATGGTTGAAATGAGCTCGCAACTGTCTTGGTAGAAATCTCATTGACTGATGGTTGAAGTGAGCTCGTAGTTGTCTTGGTGGAGATCTCGTTTGACAAAGGACTTTGGTGAGCTCATAACTATCTTGGTAGAGATCTCGTTGACAGTGGGCTTTGGTGAGCTCGCATGTGTCTAGCTTGGTAGAGATCTTGATGACAAAGGGCTAAAGTGAGCTCACAGTTGTCTTGGTGGAGATCTCTTTTGACAGTGGGCTTTGGTGAGCTCACAACTATCTTGTTAGAGATCTCGTTGACAGTGAGCTTTGGTGAGCTCGCACATGTCTTGGTAGAGATTTCGTCGACAAAGGGCTAAAGTGAGCTCGCAGTTGTCTCGGAGGCCTCCGACTTGCCAAGAAGTGGGATGACCTCAAGAATTGCATGGCATCCATGTGCCTCAATTTGGTCACCTCGGAGTTCCATGTTGCCTCTGAGGCCAGGAAACTTGATGACTTGGTGATGAGTAGATGGAACAGTTTTCATCCTGTGGATCCATTTCCTACCCAAGAATGCATTGAACTTGGTTGGAACGTCCAACATGAAAAATGTGCACTTGACAGTGACTTCATCTTCTCCGGTTGAGATTAGGAGGTAAATCTCACCATTTGTTTCAGTTTCAGTAGAGTTGAATGCAAAGGTGACTTGTAGGTCATAGAGCAATGAGTGTGGCATCTCGCATGAGCTGCCTGGGAGTTGTTGGACCACTTTTGCTTTGTTTGTGAGCTGAAATATATCGTGAATGTGTTGACTTCATCAGTGGTGGCTCCGTTTCGTGAAACGGCGGTGGAACTCTTCAGTTGAGCATTTTCAGTCACCAACATGTTGATAATTGGTTTGTTTGTGAAGTTGCTGAAACTGTTTGAGTGATTTCGGCAATGGTCTTTGTCTGGTTGATATTCGATCACAGTCAGTCGACGCCAATGTAAATGCAGAAATAAGTTAGGTGAACAGTGCTGAAGAAGATGATCAAAGATATAAGTGGGAAGATATTTGAGGATGAGAAGTGGATGAGCTATCTTAGAAGATAGTTGCCTACGTATATGAGAATGACCAAGTCCCAGAATCAAGCCTACGTAGTTCATATTTATAGGTGATTGGGACAACAACTAGCTCATTAATTGTCCAACGGTAGGATCAATTAATGAGCATACGTTACAAAGTGATTGTGAAATATATTGTAACTGAAGAGAATAAATGTGTGGAATAAGGGTGAGCTCGGAGTGAGGTCGAGCAAGATAAGCCCCAGCTCGAGTGAGCTCGAGCGAAAATGGGTTCACGTCGAGTGACGACGAATTGAAGTCGAATCTTGATTGAGTTTGGTGAGCTCGAGGTGAAGTCGAGGAAAAAGGTGTCCACCTCGTTTGATGTCGAAGGTTTAATATATAAATTGTGTTCGAAATGGTCGCTTAAGTGAGCTCGAGGGAGCTCGAATATATGGGTATATACAATTACGTTAGGCATCGGATTATACTTATTGTTCGGCCGAACAATTCCACTTGAGCTATAATCATTTTTTTTTTTTTTTGTGTTGTTGCACATCTGAACTACCCCCAAAATAACAGAGATTTGTTTGAAATACACCATAGAGCATCAAGATTTTTATCGAAAAAAAAAATGGAGTATCAATTTTCAACTCGATTTCTGTTGAATGGGTATAGAATAACAAATATATTGCATTTTTTTAAATTAGCCATTTCACAAACCTGCGAATTTCTTTGTTATAATCATTTTTTGCTCATTGGTGGTTGCTTGAAGTAATTTGAAAGAAGAAGAACCACTAATCATATTGCTTGAAGTAATTTGGAAAGCTGAAGACAACAAGGATGTTGCTGACAAAGAGCGTCTACAACTCTCCAGATCAAAAGAGACTCCGAGGATTGGGTTGAGCGAGTCAGAGTCCTCCCTCTCCAGAGGCCTTCACCGTGATAGAAGGCCGTCCACTGAAGCGTCCACGCCCCATTCAACGGCGTGATAAGTCCTCAAAAGTGTATATTTGTCCCCCGAATAACACCTTGTTTTCATAGCACTTTTTTTTTTTGGTTGGCAAGCGAAGTTGAGGGGACCCTTACCCCTTTTAAATTACATGTCGAAACTTATATCAACAATCAGCTGTTGACGTATTTCGAACCCACAACCTCTCCACTTTGTGAGAGGGGTGCTACCATTGAGCCACAGGCTCATTCGCAAAAAAATAAAAAAAATGGTTTGGTAAGCCTATTTTTAATGAGATCAGTAACTCGGTAATGCTGGCGGGATTCGAACCCCAAACCTCTGGTATCATCACCCAGAGGTTTTACCAGTTGAGCCCAACTGACACCTGCAAAAAATGGTTTGGTAAGCCTGTTTTGTTTGCATAACACTTAGCTTATATTATTGTACTATATCAATTGATTAATGCTTTCTTGTCTATTGTGTTAAAGCCCGCCAAAAGTCAAGAAAAGCAACCAAAAAGGTGTTATTTGCACTAAGAGAGGAGAACTGATATTTGCACCCATAGATCTACTGAGGGCACCCCACAGTTGGTCCTGTTGACTTAAATTTATTTCAAAGTGGGGCGGTCCGAATCTCAGCCCAAACCGGGTCCTATTGAAGCCCAAAAGTCAGAATTTCTATTTTAGGCCTTACTTAAAGTCCAATCTTAAAAAGACTCTACAAGGAGATCCAGAAGTCTGATTTGGGCCCATGAGCTATCAAACTGAAGGTCTTGGTCCAGACTACAACATAAACCTAAAATAATTAGGTTTCACTGAAGAACTAATACCTCTAGAAGACCAACAGCAGAAGCCACGATTTTGACCTAATTTGAAAGTTTTTGCATGCAAGTATTATGCATTCTATTTATTATATAAGAGAAGTAGTAAATAGGGTTTAGGTAGTTTTTCATATAGAGAGGAAAGTGAATATTTGTGAGAGAGAGAGTTCATCATCTTCTTCTTTTGTATCAACTCAATCATTATCAATCAAATCAAATCACTTTACTTTATGATGTTTTGTTATTTAATTATTTATTCCATGGTGTCATCATCAAGGATGAGTAACTAAATCTCCTTAGGGGGATGGTTGAAGCACTCTAGATGATGCAAAAGCACTATGTTTGGTCTTAATGTTTATTGTGATTCAAAGTTCTTAATGCTTATTTATTTCTAATTCGCGATATGAGGTAAGTATGATTATTTGCATGTTATTGTTATCCATATTGTTAAAATACTATTGTTAGGGTTTAGGGAGACTAAGCTTTAATGGTTGTGTTTATATTGATTGAAGATGTGTAGTGAAATAGCTGAGAGGTGATTATTACATATCTGCAGTTACTATCTTTTATTGGAACCCTTTTGTAATTAAATCAAATAGCTGAGAGGTGATGGTTTAGTTATGAATTAATATGTTGAATTAATTAAATTGAATAGCTGAAGTAACAAATGCCCCTATGGCTTAAGAAGCTACCCTTCGGGTTTACTTTTCACGTTTGGCCTCTGGGCAACCTACCTGCATAGTCTTACCCAAGACAACTGCAGATAGCTATGGCATTCGCCCACAGATTGTGGGCATGTTGCCTAAGTTCCATGGACTTCCACGGGAAGATCCATATCAGCACCTTAATAAGTTTCTGACTGTTCTCAATACTTTTAAGGAGAAACATTTGTCTGAGGAGGAAGTCAGCTTGAGATTATTCCCTTTTTCCCTTGAGGATAGAGCATCTCACTGGTTACATGGCCTTCCTTCCAATTCTATTGATACCTGGGCTCAAGTAAGTAAAACATTTTTGACCAAATTCTTTCCTATTACCAGAACTAATGACATAGTTGATTCCGTAAGAAGTTTCCGACAAAAAGAGGGCTAGGTATTCTTTGATGCATGGGAGAGGTTTCAAGACCTATTTTTTCGGTGTCCACAACACAAAGTCGATGACACCAAAAAATTAGGATTCTATATAGAGGCCTTAATACTATAACTAGAAACATAATTGAAAGCATGAGTGGTGGAAATTTCCTTGATTATTCCACCACCAAGGCTCTAGCTTTCCTTGAAAAGATTGCAACTAATAGCCAGCAATGGGACATACCCGGAGAAACACTACCTCAGACTCATTTGAACCTAGAGGTATATATGAAGTCAAGCCCGACTCTGAACTTAAAACTTTACTTCATGGTTTAGCCAAACAGGTACAAGGACTTGGTGTGTCCTTAAAGCCCCCATCACCTGTTATGAGTGCCTCCACTCTCTCATGTGATGCTTGTCATGACCAGACCCACACTGCTGAATTTTGCCCTCTCTTTTATATTTCACCAGAAACTGAGGAAATCTGTGCATTTAACTATGCCGGGAGGACCAACTTTACTAAGGGCAATGCCACGTACCCATACATGGACTGCTCCAATCTGTCTGATTCTAATAATCATCATGTGGCTCCACCTGGTTTTAATAACTCTTATGGGCAACGTAGCAATGCAACGTATGTAGGTAATACTGATAATCGGAACAGGGCACCGGTCCCTCCTTACTCAAACAATGCTCATCACATGAGTAGTTCCAGGGACCATGTGCCAACTAAGCAATCTGCCCCACCTAAGACCTGCCTTGAGGATGTGGTTGCCCGTTTCATTCAACAGACCGAGGCGTCTATTGAGTCAAATGCCCAAGCCATCCAAAGGATTGAAAAAAAACTTGATGAAAATGGTAGATTCCCGGGACATTCCATCCCGAACCCCAAAGGCAAGGAAGTTGCCTTGGTGACGGATACTGCAAATCCGTTTGCTGAAGTAAAATCGGTTTCCACCCGTAGGTCAGGAAAACAAGTTGATAATCAAATTAATTATACACCGAATCCTAACATTGTGACCCCGGTTACCTTTGCACCTGTTGCCCCACCTAAAGCTCCGGCTAATGAGGCAACCACCTCTAAGCTGAAGAAGCCTGCCCGTGAGATTGTGGACCCTCCACAAAATTACAACCCGCCTGTACCTTACCCCCAGAGACTCACAAGGTCTCTAAAGGAAGTCCAAGCAGAGGAAGTACTTGATGTGTTCAAACATATAAATATTAATATAACCTTTCTCACGGCTATTAAACAGATACCTTCCTATGCTAAGGTTTTGAAAGACTTGTGCACCGCCAAGAGAAAAATAAATGTGCCTAAAAACGCGTTTGTAGCGGAGGAATTCTCTGCACTTGTCCAACATAACAGCGTGGTAAAATATAAGGACCCCGGAAAACCGACCATACCTTGCAAGCTTGGTGACAAGTTCATGGGAAAAGCTTTGCTAGACTTACGAGCGAGTGTTAACCTTTTGCCTTACTCCTTATACCTCAGCCTAAGTCTAACAAACATGAAACCCACGAAAATGTCTTTACAACTGGCCGACAGATTATTGAAAGTACCTAGAGGAATAGTTGATGACCTGTTAGTTAAAGTTTCTGACTTTTACTTCCCCGTTGACTTTGTGGTGTTGGATACTGAACCTACTGCCGATGACTCGGTACCCATCATCCCTGGCCATCCATTTTTTGCCACCTCTAATACTCTCATAAACTGCCGGAACGGTTCTATGGTTCTCACTTTGGGCTCCATGACTGTTGAAGTTAATATATTTAACCTTGGCCAACAACCCCCTGATCTTTCCTTATCAGAAGATGTGTGCCTTCTAGACTCATTACCTTATGAGATGGTGCATAGTTATTACCCTGAAGATCCGGTTGTTCACTGCCTTGCCATGCATAATATAGACTTTGACATTGACCAATCTATTGCCCAAACCAATGCACTTCTTGATACTATGCCTATCTTTGAACCTAAAGACCCTGAGGCCCTTGATTCGGTTTGTAGCATAGATTTTGAGACCCAAGTGAGACCATAACTCTGCCTCCTGTTACTCCGAGTCCTCTTCCTCCTGAGCTGAAATATGCTCATCTTGATTCAGACGGTAGTCATCCTATTATTATTTCTTCATCTCTTACTACCGAACAAGAGAGTCACCTGTTAGAAGTTATCTTAGAGCATCGTTCTGCTATTACTTGGTCCATCCATGACATTAAAGGCATTAGCCCTTCTGTCTGTTCTCATCGTATTCATCTTGAGGACGATGCAAAAACTTCTCGTGAACCTCAGAGACGTCTTAACCCTGCGATGAAAGAAGTTGTCCGAGCAGAGATTCTGAAACTTCTGGATGCAGGTGTGATTTATCCCATTTCGGATAGTCCCTGGCTTATTCCTATTCATGTGGTTCCTAAAAAGGCCGGCATGATTATAGTTACCAATGATAAGAACGAACAAGTCGCCACTAGAGTTCTAACCAAGTGTCGTGTTTGTATCGACTATAAGAAGCTTAATACAGTCACCCGGAAAGACCATTTCCCTCTTCCTTTCATAGACCAGATGTTGGAACGCCTAGATGGTCATTCCTTCTATTGTTTCTTGGATGGTTACTCCAGTTACAATCAAATTCCTATCGCCCCTAAAGATCAAGAGAAGACAACATTTACTTGTCCTTTCGGCACTTTCGCTTATGCACGTATGCCTTTTGGCCTGTGTAATGCACCTGGTACTTTCTAGAGGTGTATGTTACATATCTTTAGGGATATGGTAGAACGATTTATGGTGGTGTTTATGGATGACTTATCCATATATGGTTCATCTTTTGAAAAGTGTCTTAGTTATCGTTCCTTGGTTTTTAAGCGTTGCATTGAAAAGAATTTGGTACTTAACTGGGATAATGTCATTTCATGGTTAGAAAGGGGATAGTTCTGGGTCATGTCGTCTCTCCTGAGCGTATCCAGGTTGATAAAGCTAAAGTAGATCTTGTTTCATCCTTACCTATTCTTAAGTCTATTAGGGATATTCAAGCCTATCTAGGCCATGCAGGATTCTATCGACGCTTTATCCTAGATTTTTCAAAGATAGCTCGCCCCTTAACAAATTTATTGCTTAAGGATGCACCTTTTTGATTTCACAAAAGAATGCAAGAGCGCCTTTGGAAAACTTAAGACCGCCTTCACGACTGCACCCATTATTAGGCCGCCTGATTGGTGTAAACGCTTTGAGCTGATGTGGGATGCATCAGACTTTGCTGTTGGGGCTGTTTTAGGTTAACGTTTAGATGGTAAGCCCCATGTCATATATTATTCTAGCAAGACTCTCAATGATGCTCAACGTAATTATACCACGACGGAGAAAGAATTGTTAGCCATAGTATATGCTCTTGATAAGTTCTGTTCCTAGCTTTTAGGTACCCGTTCTGTCATCTTCACGGATCATGTTGCTATTAGATTTCTTCTCTCCAATAAGGAGACTAAACAGCGCCTTATTCGTTGGATTTTGTTGCTTCAAGAGTTTGACCTTGAGATTAGAGATCAAAAAGGGACAGAAAATGTAGTAGCCGACCACTTGTCTAGACTCGACCGTCGTGAGGATTCTAGTGTCATTTCTGAGAACTTTCCTGATGAGCTTCTTTTTGCAATATCGAATGCTCCATGGTTCGCAGATATAGTTAATTACTTGGCTAGCAACAAGTTTCCAAGTAATTGGATCAAGCAAGATAGATCCAAATTCCTTGCTAATGCCAAGCATTATTTCTAGGATGACGCTTACCTTTTTAAGTACTGTCCTGACCAAATCATTCGTCGTTATATTCCCAATTGGGAGCAACAAGAGGTCCTTAAGTTCTGCCATGAGCATTCTTGTGGAGGACATTTTAGTGCCAAAAAGACAGCTGCTAATGTATTGCAGTGTGGTTTTTATTCTCCAACCCTTTTTAAGGATGCTTACATGTATTGTACTGTGCGCACTCGTTGTCAACAACTAGGGAAAATCACTAGGCGCCACATGATGTCGTTACAGCCAATTCTTCCTGTGGAAGTGTTTGATGTATGGGGGATAGATTTCATGGGTCTTTTTCCTGGTTGTCATGGTTCTTTGTACATTCTGGTCGCAGTAGACTATGTTTCTAAATGGATCGAGACCATTCCCACAAGGCACAACGACCAAGAAACTGTAGTGAATTTTCTAAAAGAGTACATATTTGCCCGATTTGGCGCTCCCCGTGCGATCATTAGTGATGGGGGGCCATTTCTGCAATAAAGCTTTTCAAAAACTTGTCCAAAAGTACGGAATTACTCACAAAGTGGCTTTTGCGTACCATCCGCAAACCAATGGCCAAGCTGAGGTTTCCAATAGAGAAATTAAAAACATTTTGCAAAAAACAATTGACCCTGAAAAGGTTGATTGGTCTCGTAGAGTCAGTGATGCATTATGGGCCTAACGTACTGCTTTCAAAACTCCCATAGACATATCTCCATTTCGTCTTATATTTGGAAAACCCTGTCACCTACCTGTAGAGCTTGAGCACCAAGCCTTCTGGGCAATGACAAAGCTCAACTTTAATCTCGACCAGGCAGGCAAGAGGAGAAAACTCCAGCTTTCTGAGCTTGAGGAACTTCGGAATGAGGCTTATGATCTTTCCAAGTCCTATAAAGCTAACATGAAAAAACTACATGATCGTAGATCTTACGTAGAGATTTTCAAATTGGGGACAAAGTTTTACTATATAACTCTAGGTTGCATTTATTTCCAGGAAAACTACAGTCTCGTTGGTCGGGTCCCTTTGTTGTGTCTGCAGTGACACCCTTTGGTGCTATCACTTGTTTAAACCCTGCAGACAACTCTAAATTTCAAGTCAATGGTCAACATCTTAAGCATTTCCATGAATTGCGGTCCCCTGAAGTTGAGAAAACTCTATTAGAGGACCCTACTTATTTAGACTGACCTTTGACCTGCTGGTATCTGCACCCTCTCTTACTCTATTATGTTGTCTCTTTTTGAGAAGTGTGGTTGAAAGTGCCGGGACCATAGTCCACAAACTCTTACTGGCTGAGTATAATTGATCCAGTGCACGCCTTACTCTTGAGTGTGATCACCAAACAGACCTGTTTCCCGCTCTGTTTGGGGGTGGGGAAGTTATTTCTCATCATCTTTTAAGTCTCGAGTATCTGACTTTAAAAGACTATTTGTTGTATATTAGACATCAGGATTTTGTGCATTCCACTCTAGTGTTTTGTCTCTCCTGTATCTTTGTTTAGAGTAGCGTTTATCTAGGGAGTGAATCCTGGTTGTCCTCCTGTCTGGCTGAAGACGTTAAACTTAGCGTTCCTGGGAGGCAGCCCTATGTATCTTCTAAGCCCGATCGTGCTTTAGTGCTCCTTATTAGTTGCTGGGTTTACTCTTTTAGTGGCTAATAACTATCTCTTTCGGATCTGTGTGTTAGTTCTGTTTGGGGGTGGGCGCGGCCCACCACTCTGTTGCGGTTTGTTTTGGTTAAATAATTATTACGGTTATAAAATTTGAATTTATTTAAATTTTTAGGATTTTAATAATTATTTCTAGACTTTTGAGATTTTATTTGACATCTTAATGGTACTTATATTCGCGAGAATATATTTATATATTATCGCGGAATTTTCAAAATTAAATTTGAATTATTTCGTGCCCTTCACGCATTCCGGGGGTAAATCCGTCATTTCCACTAAATCCAGTAGTGGGGGGATGCGTATCGGGGAAGTTACTTCTCTATTTATACCCTTGGGTACATTAGAAGAGTCACAGTCAAAGTTAAATTCACTAGTCAAACCAAGTCAAACCGGTCAACTGAACCTTCTTCCATACCAGAACTCGACTCTAGTTCAATCTAGTGCTTTCAGCACTCTACTCGAGAATCGAGGCAGACTCAATTTCTCTCTCCTCCAATCTCCCTTGTCTGTGGTCCAAATTTGATAATTCTTACGGGGTTTTGTTCCTCTCGTTGTCTTCTTCATTTCCATACCAATTTCTTCGAGAATCCTGCCTCCTAGAGTTAGATCTAGAGTGATTATCCGGGAGCGCGATTATTCTCGTTTATTCGACGATAATTGCCTTGCGAGTGGTTTTGTAGAGAGAATTCACGTCCTAGGTTGGGATGTACTCCTTGGCTCTAATTCCGAGTCATTTGACCCTCAAATGGTTCGTAGATTTTACGAGTAGATGGAGTTGGCCGATGATGGCGTGTATATGAACTGGGATCCGACCCATAGTTATTTGCTCACGCCGGAGACTGTATCCTTAGTCACGGCGTCCGAGCTTGACGAGGCTCCTCTGCAGCAGGAGCCTGTGCTGGTGAAACCGAACATCATCGAGGTTGTCCTCGTCGATGACCGGGCAATTCCCCGGTACATCAGTCATATTTCGATTGGTTGGCTCCGAGTCAACCAGGGCTTGCTGGTATACTGGCTGACCACCAATGTTTTTGGGACGACAAGGATGATCAAGCTATTCTCGGAGGGGATTCATATCCTCCGGCTACTTCAAGAGGTCCTCCACGGCTACTACATGGTCCGCCGTCTCTTCGCTACCACCATCGGGGCTCGAGCCACTTCTGCTCCTCTTCCAAGCCTAGTGATGTGTATTCTGCGCCACTGGGAGGCGCCTCTTCTTCCTGCTCTGTCTCTGGAGTCGGTCATCCGGCTCGAGGTCTCCAACCCGGGACAGTCTGCCTGCAGACAGTTGTTGTGGGACCCTCAGGAGGAGGTGCCCATCTAGTACAGGCCCGGCGACCAGCGGGTGTTTCACCAGCTCCATACTAATGAGGAGCGGTTCCAGCTTCTCTAGAGAGGTATGGGCGAGATTTTGGACGCGGTCGAGGACTTGCAGCGTCGCGTTGACGAAGGCCAGGGGCAATCTCGTCGACGACGGGGTTGAAATTTCGTTTTATTAGCAATTGTATTTTTCTTATGTATTTTGTTCTATTTTAGTTCTTGCACTCTTGTATTAAAATTTCAATCATTGTACTTTATTTCTAAATATTAATGAAAATGGTTGAATTTTTAATTTTTGCAAACTTTTGTCATTTTCTGAAAATTTTTAGCCATTCTTGGGCTTCATTGCAAAAATCTGGCCTTGTGGATTTATTTTGAAATTTTTTTGGTCCTAGGGACCTAAGTCCAAATATTTTAAAAGAAAGGATGTTAGGGTTTGATTTTTGGTAACCCTAAGGTTTTAGGCAATTTTTGGAGTCCTACTAGGGCTCAAACGTTTTATTTTTGGCCTATATATACCAAACCAATGTTAGAGGACCGTCACTCAAAAGTCAGAAAACTTTTCAAAATTTTTATTTTCTGAAGTTAGCCCGATCTCGAGTCGAGTTCCTTATAGGCCAAATCAAACTCGAGTCGAGTTTGAACCTGGTAGCAGTTTTCTGAGTTCGTTTTGTTTGATTTTTTCTCGGTTTTCGCGCTGGTTTTTGGTGTTTTCTCTTTTCTTTTGCAATGGTTAATGTTCAGAATGGATTGCGGATGCCGGATGGCATGGAGATTATTCCCGAGATGGATTTTTCGGGAATTATGGATAGTCCTTATGGAGCTTCTTTTTGTGATTGGATTTTCGACAAAGGTTGGGAAGGTTTTCTGTATGATTCTACTGCTATGTATTCCCCTTCTATGGTAAGAGACTTTTACTGTACGTTGCCCTTTGGCGAAGCTATTCTTTTGGATGGTTTCAAGGTTATTATGCATGGGTTCCCAATGTTTATTATTTCCTTTGCTATCACTCGGGCATTGGGTATTCCACTTCAATTGCACCTTGTCTTGCCACACCCTGATTATTTCCTTTTCAATCAAGTTGATATTTTCGATAATTACCTAGATCACTTTGGACCTTGCACTTTTTCCTTCTATGCTGAGAATTATGCTAATTTTGCACCTACTACTTGCCTTCCTGCTAATGTGGCTACTGCCGCTTTATGGGTTATGCAGAATCTCGTAGGTGCAGAAAGATTGGATTATGTCAATGATGTTACTATGCATGTTGTCTATGGTATTGTTAATGATTTTCGTGCTCTTGACATATCTTCCTTGATTGTGGATAGTATTCGGAATGTTTTCCAAACTGGTCAGTTGATTCTCCCTACTGTTATATGTAAGATCATCTTTCGTACCTATCTTGACTGGAAGAACAGGTACAAAAAATTGGACTCACCTTACCCCTATGGATCCAACTCATCTTTTTATCAGGAGAAGTCGCCTATTCACTTGGGTGCCTAACACTGAATATGTAGAGTTTCCTGCTTTAAATAGAAACGATGATTTTATGAATGAGGGTGAGGGTCCTTGGAATGAGATTAGGGAAGTATTAACTCATTGGCGTGATAATTTGGATGGTTTTCCCATAGAACAAGTTTGAAACCAATAGTGTAAAGTAGGATTTCCCTTTCTGTTGAGTCAGTCCTTTAATTCAGTACATTTTATTTCAGTTGTTTCTTAGTATGGAATTCCTTGTAATCTCTATGTATGTGGAGATAATTTTGTTTGGCAGGAATTTATTAAGCGGTTTGAATTTTTAGTACATTCATGGTAATATCTTTCTTACTCTCTCTCCTATGCATAGTATGAGCGTTGAGGACAAGGCAATCTTTTTGTTTGGGGGTGGGGAAGTATTACAATCCTTTTTGCAAATGATTTTCAAACTTCTTTATCCATACTTGTGTAAAAATTCAAAATTTTTGAAAAAAAAAAAAAAAACAAATTTGTTACAAAGACTTTTTCAAGTTTAATGGTTGAATTCTATCTTTTTCAAGTTTAAGGACATTTATTGCTTCACCAAGTAGTTGAGTCTTACACTACATTTGCATGAGCATAAGCATGGCATTCATCTGCATTTATTACAGATTACATGTGCAAATACAACTACACCTTGAGAAACTTGAGGAATAAATGTGGAGACTTAACCTAGTGAGCTTTTGAGCCCCGTCATTTTCTTGGAGAGATATTACTTCAATCAGGAGTCAAAAGACTCAACCTCTCAGTTTTGTCTGTTTTGAGTCTCATATTCATTTTTATAGTTAGCCTTGAGATGACATCAAGTAGGTGTAATATAAACTTGGGTCTTGGAGCTTATTCAAGATGTGATCACCATATTAGTACTTAGAAATGATACAAAGATACTTAGATAAACCCTGTTTACCTTAGCCTACCCTGATGATACATTATCCCTTAGGTTGACCATTCTGAGCCTTTCTTGTTACTTAGCCTTTTTCTTAAGCCCATTATCCTTACCCAACTCCATTATAGGAGTAAATACTCTTAGAATGTTTAGGTCCTTTTACCCATTGTTTTTGGAACATGAGGATGATTGTTTATGTGGTTACAAGAAGAAAGGAGAAATACATAGAAATCTCCAACCTAATGAGATGAACCTAATATTGAAAACCAAAAAGTTGAAGAAATTCCAGAAAAAGCCAGAATCTTCCAAAACCATATCAAATCCAAAAGAAAAGAAGATTTCAAAATATTGGCTAGAGCTTCATTGAAATTTTTCGAAAAGAAGATGATAAACACTTCTTCCCGAAAGAAAAATTGCAAAAATTTCTCCAAGTGCTGTTATTACAAATCACAAGTGTTGAAGGCCCGAATGTTTCAAAAATACTTCATAAAAGCCTTTTCCATTTCTAGCCCTGTCCTAAGCCAAGTTACAACCCATTACTGTCTTTTGTAGATCTAAGCTGATATGGTAGGATGTGGCGAGTAAGTGAGAAGGTGCTAAGGTGAAAAACCCGACATCTCAAGCAAGGCTAATTTTTCAATGTTTTGAGACTAAGTTCATTCCATTACACTAGTCCGTTCTTATTGATATATGGGAGATGATTGTCAATCTTCCTTCCTCACATAGAGGTAAAATGATAAACACTATCCCTGAGTGACTTTATTTCTTAGTGTATGACTGTGAGGTAGAAGTCAAAGCGACATTTCCAATGGTAACTTAAGACCCGTGGTAGCATGGGTACATGCCAGTATTCGATGCATTTGAGACCGTTATGCTTGGTTTATATTTTATATCTTACTCATGCATTGGTAGTATGTTATCTCATATGAACGGTTTTGCAATACTTATCCTTATCCTTGATATAACCATTTCTGAGGTAAATGGAAGAAATTCATATTCTTTGGATTAGTCATTGTAGTAAGTTTGTGGGTATCTTCTCTGGAAAACCCTCAGGAGACTATAAGTCCTCCACTTGGGAAATCCTTGTGGTTGGCCTTGATGCATATGGTTAATGCAATCACCTTAGTTTTACTTCTCTTTTGAGTCCTTAATTCTTTTCTTCTCATCTTTCCTTGAGGACAAGCAAAATATTGTTTGGGGGTATTTGATAGTCCTCAAAAGTGTATATTTATCCCCCGAATAACACCTTGTTTGTCTAGCACTTAGCTCATAATAATGTATTATATCTACTGATTAGTGCTTTCTTGTCTATTGTGTAGTTTTTATGAGCTGAAATGCGAATATTGTGTGAAAGCCAGCAAAAAGTCAAGAAAAACAAGCAAAAAAAGTGTTATTTGCACAAGAGAAGGAGAATTGATATTTGCACCCACAGATCTACTGAGGGCACCCCACGGTCAAACAAGTTGACTTGACTTTATATCAAAGTGGGGCGGTCCAAATCTCAGCCCCAACCGGGTCCTATTGGAGCCCACAAGTCAGAATTTCTATTTAGGGTTTTATTTAAAGTCCAAACTTAAAAAGACTCTACAAGGAGATCCAGAAGTCTGATTTGGGCCCATGAACTATCAAACTGAAGGTCTTGGTCCAAGCTACAACTTAAGCCCAAGATAATTAGGTTTTGCTAAAGACATAATGCCTCTAAAAGACCAACAGCAGCAGCCACGAATTTAACCTAATTTAGAAGTCTTTGCATGCAAGTATTCTACTTTGTATTTTCTATATAAGAAAAGTAGTAGCTAAGGTTTAGGTAGTTTTTCATAGAGAGAGCAAAGTCAATATTTGTGAGAGAAAATTCATCTTCTTCTTCTTTGTATCAAACTCAATTTATATCAATCAAATCAAATCACTTTACTTTATGATGTTTTGTTATTTATTTTTTTATTTATTCCATGGTGTCATCATCAAGGATGAGTAGCTAAATCTCCTTAGGGGGATAGTTGAAGCACTCTAGATGATGTAAAAGAACCATGTTTGTTCTTATTGTTTATTGTGATTCAGAGTTCTTAATGCTTATTTACTTCTAATTCGCGATATGAGGTAAGTATGATTATTTGCATGTTATTGTTATCCATGATGTTAAAAAACTATTGTTAGGGTTTAGGGAGACCTAGCTTTAATGGTTTTACTTATATTGATTAAAGATTTGTAGTGAAATAGCTGAGAGGTGATTATTACATATTTGCAGTTGATATCTTTTATTGGAACCCTTTTGTAATTAAGTCAAATAACTGAGAGGTGATGATTTAGTTATGAATAAGATGTTGAGTTAATTAAATTTAATAGCCGAGAGGTGACGGTTTGATTAATAAGACATATTCAATAGCATGCATAATAGAATCCCGTTTTAATTGAGTGGAATAGCTGAGAGGTGACTACTTGATTATTTGGAATAACATGTTATGTTTGCATAACCGAGAGATGACTAATTAATTAATATAGATTGAACATGGAGGAACAACATGTTATGTTTGCATGATTTAGTTTGTGGATACCAATTCTTCCCCCTTTGTCATCATATATCTTCTTTACATCTCTACCATATTCTTAAGTTAGGGTTTATTTAATTATTGCATGTAGGAAGTTAAAATCAATCTCAAATCTTATTTGTTGATTCCCTTGATGTTTCTTAACCATTGTTTTCTATTGTGTTTGAGATAAGATCTCCCCCTCTGAGGTGGGTACGACCCTTGCTTCTTACTTGTCTACTTTGATATCCAATTTATACAGGCACAAGAAGGAACTTCAAATTAAAAATATAATCTTTTGATAGAGGTTAGAGATTAAACACCTTTTGGCCTCTATCAAGGACCGTATCAGTGCGGGTTGTCGAAGCTAGCTGTTCTGTTGGCATTACCGCTTCTGCTCCAAATGTAAGTTGAAAGGGCCGGGTGTCATACCGGTGGACCTCATTGGGGTGGTCCAGTATGCCCACCCCTAGGAGTTGCATTACCCAGTTGTCTTTTGTTTTATCCAGCCGCTTCTTGAGTGTATCCAAGATGACCCGGTTGGACACTTCTGCTTGCCCATTCCCCTGAGGGTAGTATGGGGCTGAGAAGTTGTGCTTGATCCCCAAGGACTTGCAGAACAGCCAGATGTTATCGCAGTCAACCTGTTTTCCATTATCTGATATACCTGTACCAATACTACTGCTTCGACCGATTTGGTGAAATAATCTATAGCGACCAATAGGAATCTGACTGAGTGTGAAGCTTTCGGGAGCGGTCCCATAATATCCAATCCCCACTTGGCGAAGGGCCATGCACTCAGAATGGGATGTAGTTCATTTGGCGGGGCATGGCCGACCGGGGCATGCTTCTGACAGGGGAGGCATGCTTGTGTGAATTTCTTGGGGTCCGTCATCATGTGTGGCCACCAGTATCCTTGGATCATTATCTTCTGTGCTAGATTTCTGCTACCGGAGTGGTTGCCGCAGATCCCAGCATGGATTTCTCTTAGTATGATCAGGCCTTGCTCTGGAATGACGCACCTGAACAAGACCCTGGAGCCATGGCTCTTCATGTACAGCCTGTGTGACTTCCGGTGCGGTATGACAGTGAATTTCCATGCATCCCTCTTGATTTTGGCTGACAGCCTTTAATCTTTGGGAAGCAAATGGTGGATAAGGAAGTTGATGTATGGCTTCTTCCAGTCTTGATCGTTGCTGGACTGCAACAAGGCGTCAATTCTGTCTACTTCAGAATTCAGATTGTCTGGGAATGTCTTCAATTGGTTCCTCCGGTGGGAACTCCAAATCGATGTAGACATGCGAGAGCGGTAGTTCTGACGGGTCTGGTTCGTCCGGCTCCGTTGAAGGTGGCATTGCTTCTATCCTGCCTCTGGTGAGGCAAGGATTCCAGTCTTCGAGTTGTGATTCGGGTGGGTCATGCGTCTGACCCTGAAATGGATGACCCGGCTCGTCCCGTGTTCTAGACTCGTTACCAGGCTGTAAGCTTTTTCATCTCTTTTTCTTTTCTGTCCTCTGGTGGTCACCATGAGAACTTCATTCCAATGTCTGCACTCCAGGAGATAGACCTCCAGTAGCGGCATGTCTGGATCTTTGGGCCCGATACTCGGCTCTTTCTGGTATCCGATTGATAGCTGCTAGGGCTCTGCAGTGCTGATAGAAGAGGACAGGTACGCCAGGGTGTCTGCATGCCTGACATCTATCCTCGGTCGTTCCTCGACCGTGATGAATTCAAACTTCCCTGCCATGGAGTGGACGACATCGAGATACTTTGCCATCTGGTCGTCCTTGGCTTGGAAGGATCCGGCGATTTGGTTCGCCACTAGCTTTGAATCTGTCTTGACCATGACTTTCCGTGCCCCCAGTTGGAGTCCTGTATGGAGACCATATATTAGAGCTTCGTACTCAGCTTCGTTGTTTGAAGCTGGGAATCCTAGTCTGATAGATTTTTCTGTCTTCTGTCCATCTGGACTGACCATGAGACCACCTATGCCGGATCCTGTGCAATTACTGGATCCGTCAGTATAGATTGTCCGTGCTTCGATGTCTTTTTTGGCAGCAGACTCTTGTGACCGGGCGGCCTCGTTCGCCCCCAGTGCATCTTCTTCTAAATCTGGGTTGACTGAGATATCCTCGATGGTTCGTTTTTTTATTCCCTGCAAAAATCAAGCAATAATTATTAAAAACCCAAAAATTGAAATAAATTCAAATTTGTAACTGTAATAATTATTTAACCAAACAAAGTGCAACGGAGAGTGGTGGGCCATGTCCACCCTCAAACAGAACTAGCACACAGCTTGAAAAGAGATAGTTTATTAGCCAAAAGGCCACTAAACCCGACAAAAAATAAGAAGCAAAAAACGCACGACCGGGCTTAGAAGATACACAGGGCTGCTGATAAGTCCTCAAAAGTGTATATTTGTCCCTCGAATAACACCTTGTTTGTCTAGCACTTAGCTTATATTATTGTGTAATATCTATTGATAAGTGCTTTCTTGTATATTGTGTAGGTTTTATGAACCGAAATGCGAAGATTGTGTTAAAGCCCGCCAAAAGTCAAGAAAAGCAAACAAAAAGGTGTTATTTGCACAAGAGAAGGAGAATTAATATTTCCACCCACAGATCTGTTGAGGGCACCCCACGGTCAGTCCAGTTGACTTGACTTCATGTCAAAGTGGAGCGGTCCGAATTTTAGCGCAAATCGGGTCCTATTGGAGCCCACAAGTCAGCATTTCTATTTAGGGTTTTATTTAAAGTCCAAACTTAAAAAGGCTCTACAAGGAGATCCAGAAGTCTGATTTGGACCCATGAGCTGTCAAACTGAAGGTCTTGGTCCAAGCTACCACTTAAGTCCAAGATTCTTAGGTTTTCCTAAGACCTAATGCCTCTAGAAGACCAACAGCAGAAGCCACGAATTTGACCTAATTTGAAAGTCTTTGCCTGCAAGTATTCTACTTTGTATTTTATATATAAGAGAAGTAGTAGCTAAGGTTTAGGTAGCTTTTTATGAATGGAGGATTGAAGAGACAAGTTCTTCTTCTTCTTCTCCTTCTTCTTCTTCTTCTTCTTCTTTTGTATAAAACTCAATATTCAATATCAATTAGGGCAGGCAATGGACCGGTTCGGACCGGATATTAGAAATACCATACCCGAACCAATAAGAAAACTAATAATCCCGGACCCGGAACCATACCCTATCGGGTCCGAAAGTAAGGAACCATACCCATACCAAACCTTATTGGATCAGATCCGGGTTGGATTCGGGTATTTTGACCATAAATTGATATGTCAAAATTATGTACACAAATTTAGAAAAAATGAGTTACTTTTTAAGAATTTAGATATATTTAGTAAATATATATAATCAAGTATACAAACATAGTATATGATTTTATTTATTTCTATGTTTTTAATGTAATTGCATATACTTATAAGGTAATTAGTATTAAAAAATTTATTTATAATAATCAAATTTTTAAAATTTAGGATTTTTATGGTATGTTAATAATGGTAGTAAATCTAAAATATTCAAAACCTCAAAATAATTTATATCGGGTCCATATCGGTTCGGTATCTACTAATTCCAAACCCGATCCGATAACAATCGGGTCCTAATTTTAAGAACCAGACCCGTACCAATATATACAAATGCAATACCAAACCCGTTCTTATCGGTACGGATCGGACTGAGTTTCGGGTCTAACCCGTACCATTGCCAGATCTAATATCAATTCCATTATCTTTTCCATTATGATGTCTTGTGATTTATTTATTGATTCCATGGTGTCATCATCAAGGATGAGTAGCTAAATCTCCTTAGGGGGATGGTTGAAGCACTCTAGATGATGCAAAAACACCATGTTTGTTCTTATTGTTCATTGTGATTCAAAGTTCTTAATTCTTATTTACTTCTAATTTGCGATATGAGGTAAGTATGATTATTTGCATGTTATTGTATCTATGTTATTAAAATACTATTGTTAGGGTTTATGGAGACCTAGCTTTAATGATTTTATTTATATTGATTCAAGATGTGTAGTAAAATAGCTGAGAGGTGAAAAACAAGTGTTTACTGTTTTCTCTCTCTCTATTACAAAAGCAGAGGTAGGATTGGATATTGGCAGAAATTCTGTTAATAGAGAGCGAATGAAAGTGTTCTCAGTGTGCAATAAGAATGATTTAGCAGCTGAAATATACAAGGTGTTTGTTTGTGCGGTCTTGTACTTCATCTTGCAAGAAAGGAATTATAGATAATTTCGAAATGAGAGAAGGCATTGGGGTGTTCTTAGAGATATTATTTTGAGGGAAATTAAGATTTATCTTCAGGAAGTGTTGAGCTCAACTCAGAAATGCTAGATTGATTGTGCAAAAATTGGGTTTAACTGTTCATTTTAAGCAAAAGAAAACTTTATTTTGCTCTTGGCTTAAACCATAGGAAGGTTTTGTAAAGGTTAACTCTGATGGCTCTATTACAAACTCTAGAGGAGGAGTAGGAGGAGTGATTAGGGATGAGACTGGAGAAGTATTACTGGCATATACAAGGGCTAACACTGAGAGGTCAGTCATTCTTCAAGAGCTAAAGGCCATTCTCTTGGGATTAAGAGGCTGTAGAATGCTTCAAAAACAGAAAGTAATTGTTGCTGCAGATTCTTTGTTGGCTTTTCAGATACTGCAGAACAAGATGGCGCCTCCTTGGTATTGTTTGAATGTGATAGGAGAGATAAAGTATCATCAGGGTGAGCTTGAGGAAGTGCTATATAAACATGTATATAGGGAATCTAACAAAGTAGCAGATTACTTAGCTAGTTTAGAATCTGTCATAGGAGAGAGCTATTTTACTGCTCATTTTTGTAGTCATATGACAAAGCTTGTAAATGATGACAAAAATCTAGTACTATATTTTTGCGACATTAATACAGGTTAAGGGTCTGCCTAACCCTATCATTTGTTTAAAACATAATAGCTGAGAGGTGATGATTTAGTTATGAATCAATATGTTGAGTTAATTAAATTGAATAGCTGAGAGGTGACGGTTTGATTAATAAGACATATTCAATAGCATGCATAAGAGAATCCCGTTTTAATTGAGTGGAATAGCTGAGAGGTGACTACTTGATTATTATAGGTATTAATGATTAATTGGAATAGCTGAGAGGTGACTAATTAATTGTTATAGATTAAACATGAAGGAACAACATGTTATGTCTGCATGATTTAGTTTGTGGATACCAATTCTTCCCCCTTTGTCATCATTAATCTTCTTTTCATCTCTACCATATTCTTAAGTTAGGATTTACTTTTTATTATTGCCTGTAGGAAGTAGAATCGATCTTAAATCTTATTTATTGATTCCTTGGTGTTATTTAATTATTGTTTTCAATTGTGTTTGAGCTGATATCTCCCCCTCTGAGGTGGGTACGACCCTTGCTTGTTACTTGTCTACTTTGATATCCAATTTATACAGGCACAATAAGGAACTTCAACTTAAAAATATAATCTTTTGATTGTGAGGTACACAAATACTTTACATCAGCTGCCTCCCAGGAGTGCTAAGTAACGCTTCAGCCAGACAGGTGGAGAACCAGGACTCACTCCCTAGATAAACGCTACTCTAAACAAAGATACAGGAGAGATAAAACGCTAAAGTGGAATGCGCGAGATCCTGATGTCTAATATACAACAAAGAGTCTTTTAAAGTCAGATACTCAAGACTTAAAAGAAGATGGGAAATGACTTCCCCACCCCTAAACAGAACGGGAAACAGTTCTGTTTGGTGATGACGCTCAAGAGAAAAACGTGCACTGGATTAATTATACTCAGCCAGTAAGAGTTTGTGGACTATGGCCCCGACACTTTCAACCACACCTCTCAAAAGAGACAACAGAATAGAGCAAGAGAGGGTCTGGATCCCAACAGGTCAAGGGTCAGTCTAAATAAGTTGGATCCTCTAAGAGAGTTTCCTCAAGTTCAGGGGACCTTAATTCATGGAAATGCTTAAGATGTTGACCATTGACCTGAAATTTAGAATTGTCTGCAGACACAACAAAGGGACCCGACCAACGAGACTGTAGTTTACTAGGAAATAAGTGCAATCTAGAGTTATACAGTAAAACTTTGTCCCCAATTTGAAAATCTCTACGTAAGATCTGACGATCATGTAGTCTTTTCATATTAGCTTTATAGGACTTGGAAAGATCATAAGCCTCATTCTGAAGTCCCTCAAGCTCAAAAAGCTGGAGTTTTCTCCTCTTCCCTAGCTAGTCGAGATTAAAATTGAGCTTTGTCATTGCTCAAGCTCTACAGGTAGGTGATAGGGTTTTTCAAATACAAGACGAAAGGGAGACATGCCTATGGGAGTTTTGAAAGTAGTACGATAGGCCCATAATGCATCACTGACTCTACAAGACCAATCAACCTTTTCTGGGTCAATTGTTTTTTGCAAAATATTTATAATCTCTTTAATGGAAACCTCCGCTTGGCCATTGGTTTGTGGATGATACGCAGGGGCCACTTTGTGAGTTACTCCATACTTTTCGAAGTCAAGGGTAGTGGATCGAAAAAAATTGCATGAGGTGCGCATGTTTTTGAAAAGCTTTATTGCAGAAATGGCTCCCCCCATCACTAATGATCGCACGGGGAGAGCCAAATCGGGAAAATATGTACTCTTTTAGAAAATTTATAGTCTACTATGACCAGAATTTAGAAAAAACCATGACAACCAGGAAAAGGTCCCATGAAATCAATGCCCTATACATCAAAAACTTCGATAGGAAGAATTTGCTGTAAAGGCAACATGTGTCGCCTGGTAATTTTCCCTAGTTCTTGACAACGAGTGCAGAGAGTACAATGCATGTGAGCGTCCTTAAAAAGAGTTTGCCAATAATAACCACACTGCAATACTTTAGCAGCTGTCTTTTTTGCACTAAAATGTCCACCACAAACATGCTCATAGCAGAACTTAAGGACCTCTTGTTGCTCCCAATAGGGAATGCAACGACGAATGATCTGGTCAGGGCAGTACTTAAAAGGGTAAGAGTCATCCCAAAAATAATACTTGGCATTAGCAAGAAATTTGGATCTATCTTGCTCGTTTCAATGATTTGGAAACTTGTTTCTTGTCAAGTAATTGACTATATCTGCGAACCATGGAGCATTCGATATTGCAAAAAGAAGCTCATCAGGAAAGTTCTCAGAAATGACACTAGAATCCTCAGGACGGTCGAGTCTAGACAAGTGGTCGGCTACTACGTTTTCGGTCCCTTTTTTATCTTTAATTTCAAGGTCAAATTCTTGAAGCAACAAAATCCAATGAATAAGTCGATGTTTAGTTTCCTTCTTTGAGAGGGGGAATCTAATAGCAGCATGATCAGTGAAGATGACAGTAAGGGTACCTAAAAGGTAGGAACGAAACTTATCAAGAGTATATACTATGGCTAACAATTCTTTCTCAGTCATAGTATAATTACGTTGAACATCATCGAGAGTCTTGTTAACATAATATATGACATGGGGCTTACCATCTAGACGTTGAACTAAAACAGCCCTAACAGTAAAGTCTGATGGATTGCACATATGCTCAAAGGGTTTACTCCAATCAGGCGGCCTAATGATGGGTGCAGTCGTGAGGGCGGTCTTAAGATTTTCAAAAGCACTCTTGCCTTCTTTTGTGAAATCATCAAAAGGTGCATCCTTAAGCAATAAATTGGTTAAGGGGAGAGCTATGTTAGAAAAATCTTGGATAAAGCGTCGATAGAATCCTGCATGGCCCGAAAAGACTCGAATATCCCTAATAGACTTAGGAATAGGCAAGGATGAAACAAGATCTACTTTAGCTTTATCAACTTGGATACCCTCAGGAGAGACTACATGACCTAGAACTATTCCCTTTCTAACCATGAAATAGCACTTTTCCCAGTTAAGATGACTAAGACACTCTTCAAAAGATGAACCATATATGGAGAAGTCATCTATAAACACCTCCAAAAATCGTTCTACCATATCACTAAAGATGTGTAACATACACCTCTGGAAGGTAGCAGGTGCATTACACAGACCAAAAGGCATACGGGCATAAGCGAAAGTGCCAAAATGACAGGTAAAGGTTGTCTTCTCTTGATCTTCAGGGAAAATAGGAATTTGGTTATAACCAGAGTAACTATCTAAAAAACAATAGAAGGAATGACTAGCCAGGCGTTCCAACATCTGGTCCAAGAATGGAAGAACAAAGTGGTCCTTCCGGGTGACTGTATTAAGCTTTTTATAGTCGATACAAACACGCCACTTGGTTGAAACTCTAGTGGCGACTTGTTCGTTTTTATCATTGGTAACTATAGTCATGTCGGCCTTCTTAGCAACCACATGAATAGGACTAACCCAGGGACTATCAGAAATGGGATAAATCACACCTCCATCTAGAAGTTTAAGAATTTCAGCACGAACAACTTCTTTCATCGCAGGGTTAAGACGTCTCTGAGGTTCACGAGAAGTTTTAGCATCATCCTCAAGATGAATACGGTGAGAACAAACAGAAGGGCTAATGCCTTTAATGTCATGGATAGACCAGAGAATAGCAGAACAATGCTCTGGATAGCATCTAAAAGCTGACTCTCATGTTCGATAGTAAGAGATGAGGAAATAATAACAAGATAACTACCGTCTGAATCAAGATGAGCATATTTCAGCTCAGGAGGAAGAGGATTCAGAGTAACAGGAGGTGGAGTGATGGTCTCAACTTGGGTCTCAGAATCAATGCTACAAACCGAATCAATGGCCTCGGGGTCTTTAGGTTCAAAGATAGGCACTGAATAAAGAAGGGTATTGGTTTGGGCAATAGATTGGTCGATGTCAAAGTTTACATTATGCATGAAAAGGCAGTGAACAACCGGATCTTCAGGGTAATAACTATGCACCATATCATAAGGTAATGAGTCAAGAAAGCACACATCGGCAGTTTATGAGAGCATTAGAGGCGGCAAATAATTGACGGCCAAGGATGATGGACACCGAGTCATCGGCAGTAGGTTCAGTATCCAACACCACAAAGTCAACAGGATAGGAAAAGTCAGACATTTTAACTAATAGGTCCTCAACAATACCTCCAGGTACTTTTAATGATCCGTCGGCCAGTGGTAAAGACATAGTCGTGGGTTTTAAGTTTGTTAGACCCAGGCTAAGGTACAAGGAGTAAGGTAAAAGATTAACACTCGCTCCTAGGTCTAGCAAAGCTTTTCCCCTGAACTTATTACCAAGCTTGCAGGGTATGGTCGGTTTTCCAGGGTCCTTATATTTAACCACGCCGTTATGTTGGACAAGTGCAGAGAATTCTTCCGCGACAAACGCGTTTTTAGGCACATTTGTTTTTCTCTTGGCGGTGCACAAGCCCTTCAAAACCTTGGCATAAGAAGGTATCTGTTTAATAGCCGTGAGGAAGGGTATGTTAATATTTATATGTTTGAACATATGAAGTACTTCCTTTGCTTGGACTTCCTTTAGAGACCTTGTGAGTCTTTGGGGGTAAAGCACAGGCGGGTTGTAAGTTCGTGGAGGACCTACAATCTCACGGGTAGTCTTCTTCGGCTTAGAGGTGGTCGCCTCATTAGCCGGAGTTTTAGGCGGGGTAACAGGTGCAGAGGTAACCGAGGTCACAATATTAAGACTCGGTGTATAATTAATTTGATTATCAACCTGTTTTCTGACCTAAGGGCGAAAACCGATTTTACTTCAGCAAGAGTTACAGACGGAGATGGAGTTTCCGTCACCAAGGCAACTTTGGGGTTCGGGATGGACTATCCCAGAAATCTGCCCTTTTCATCAAGTTTCTATTCAATCCTCTGGATGGCTTGGGCATTTGACTCAATGGACGCTTGCGTCTGTTGAATGAAACGGGCAAGCACATCCTCAAGGGAAGTCTTAGTAGGGGTAGGCTGGGTAGGGCGAACTGGGTCCCTGGAACTACTCATGGGATGAGTATTGTTCGAATAAGGGGGGACCGTTACCCTGTTCCGATTATCATTATTACCAACATACGTGGCATTGCTACGTTGCCCATAAGAGGTATTAAAACCAGATGGAGCCGCATAATTATTATTTGATAAGACAGATTGGAGCGGTCCATGTATGGGTACGTGGTATTGCCCTTAGTAAAGTTGGTCCTCCCGGCGTAGTTAAACGCATAGGCTTCCTCAGTTTCTGGTGAATTATAAAGGAGAGGGCAAAATTCAGCGGTATGGGTAAAGTCATTACAAGCATCACATTGAAGAGTGGAGGCACTTATGATTGGTGATGTGGGCTTTAAGGACACCTCAAGTGCTTCTACCTTTTTGGCTAAACTATGAAGTAAAGTTTTAAGCTCGGGCTCAGGTTTGACCTCATATATGACTCTAGGTTTATTAAATGAGTCTGGAGTAGTGTTTCTCAGGGTATGTCCAGGTATATCCCATTGCTGGCTATTATTAGCTATTTTTTCAAGGAATGCCATAGCCTTGGCGGTGGAATAATCAAGAAAGTCTCCACCGTTCATGCCTTCAACCATGTTTCTAGTTACAGTATTAAGGCCTCTATATATGATCCTAACTTTTTCAGTGTCATCGACTTTGTGGTGTGGACACCGAAGGAATATGTCTTGATACCTCTCCCATGCATCAGAGAATACCTCACCCTCTTTCTGCCAGAAATTTCTAATGGCATCAACAATGTCATTAGTTCTGGTAATAGGAAAGAATTTGGTCAAGAACCTTTTGCTTAGTTGAGCCCAGGTGTTAATAGAATTGGAAGGAAGGCCATGTAACCAGTGAGATGCTCGATCCTCAAGAGAAAAGGGGAACAATCTCAAGCTAACTTCCTTCTCAGACAAGTGCGTCTCCTTGAAAGTATTAAGAACGGTTAGAAACTTATTGAGGTGCTCAATGGAATTTAAGCAACATGCCCATAATCTGAGGGCGAATGCCATAGCTATCTACAGTTGTCTCGGGTAAGACTATGCAGGTAGGTGGCCCAGTGGCCAAAGGTGAAAAGTAATCCCGAAGGGTAGTTTCTTGAGCCATAGGTGCAGGAGTTACTTCAGAAAGTGAGGTTGAGTTGAACTCTCCATCATAAGGTATGGAGGTTGAGTCGTTAAACTCTTCCTCAAGAGAAGGAGTTGGTTTGGACAAGATTTTACCTGATCTAAGATGCATGTAACATGCACATTACAACATGCCACAGAAGTCCTAACCATTCAAAAACATCTAACAAGGGGCTCAAAAACTGACTCAATTGTGTGTTCACCCAAGTCAATGAGTTCTTTCCAAGCTTCCCTTGTGAATTCTCCCTATATTTCGTGAGTCAAGGTTTTTCGTGCATAAGCAACGTTCCTTAATTAAATAACCACAGTGATGCTACAGACGTAATCTGTAGGGGTTCCAAACCCAATTTCTAGCTTGTGCTCCAATCAAATAATAGATGACGCACTACTAGTTAAAATATCTGCTCAAGGTCTCAAATGAACATCGTGATAGCATGGCTTTAGTTGATTCAATTTTAAAGCTTAAGATATTGCAATTAATTGATATTAGGTTTCACTTATAGGCCAGGTCTGCCTTGCAGTCCCGGTTTAACAAGTAAAAACTAAATTAAAATCATGCAACAATCAAGGTCATGCTAATCATTACAGAAACTACTCTTGCAGGGGATTCGAGGAGGGTTAGGAGAATGCTTACCTCCCACTTTGTGCTAAAAAATAAAATTTGCCAAACAAGTGCACAAAGGTGGGGAGAAGACGAGTTAAACCCAATTCCTAAATGTGTGATCTTCTTCAAATTTTGATTTTGGCTTCGTTTCTTAAGTTTTTTTCGATCCGTCTTCATTGCAAGATCAATAAGAAGACGAAGTAACAAGACACCAAAAAACAATAATTAAAAGAAATAAAAATAGAAGGGTGGGAGGGATAGAAGTGGGATGATGTCCCGAAACTACTATTCTCGCTTATGTTTGAATGAACTCCGTTCCTTAGAGCGACAACGACGCCATTTTGATAAAAGCTATTTGTGTAACCTCTTCAGAAGATTATATTTTTATTTGATGTTCCTTCTTGTGCCTGTATAAATTGGTTATCAAAGTATATAAGTAACAAGCAAGGGTCGTACCCACCTCAAAGGTGAAGATCTTAGATCAAACATAATAGAAAACAATAATTAAAGAACACCAAGGGAATCAACAATTAAGATTGAGATTGATTCTACTTCCTACAGACAATAATTAAATAAACTAACTTAAGAAGATGATAGAGATGAAAAGAAGATCTTATGATGACATAGGGGGAAGAGTTGATATCCACAAACTAAATTATGCAAACATAACATGTTATTCCTTCATGTTCAATCTATAACAATTAATTAGTCACCTCTCAGCTATTCCAATTAATCATCAATACCTATAATAATCAAGTAGTCACCTCTCAGCTATTCCACTCAATTAAAACGGGATTCTCTTATGCATGCTATTGAATATGTCGTATTAATCAAACCGTCACATCTCAGCTATTCAATCTAATTAATTCAACATATTAATTCATAACTAAACCATCACCTCTCAGCTATTTGATTTAATTACAAAGGGTTCCAATAAAATGTACTGACTGCAGATATGTAATAATCACCTCTCAGCTATTTCACTACACATCTTCAATCAATATAAATAAAACCATTAAAGCTAGGTCTCCCTAAACTCCAACAATAGTATTTTAACAACATGGAAAACAATAACATACAAATAATCATATTTACCACATATCGTGAATTAGAAGTAAATAAGCATTAAGAACTTTGAATCACAATGAACATTAAGAACAAACATGGTGTTTTTGCATCATTTAGAGTGCTTCAACCATCCCCCTAAGGAGATTTAGCTAATCATCCTTGATGATGACACCATGGAATAAATAATTAAATAATAAAACATCATAAAGTAAAGTGATTTGATTTGATTTGATTGATAATGATTGAGTTTGATACAAAGAAGAAGAAGATGAACTTTACTCTCACAAATATTCACTTTCCTCTCTATATGAAAAATTACCTAAACACTAGCTACTACTTCTCTTATATAATAAATACAAAGCATAATACTTGCATGCAAAGACTTCTAAATTAGATCAAATTCGTGGCTACTGCTGTTGGTCTTCTAGAGGCATTAGGTCTTCAGAAAAAACAAATTACTTTGAGCTTAAGTTGTAGCCTGGACCAAGACCTTCAATTTGATAGCTCATGGGCCCAAATCAGACTTCTGGATCTCCTTGTAGAGCCTTTTTTAAATTTGGACTTTAAATAAGGCCTAAAATAGAAATTTTGACTTGTGGGCTTCAATAGGACCCGGTTTGGGCTGAGATTCGGACCGCCCCACTTTGACATAAAGTCAAGTCAACAGGACCAACCGTGGGGTCCCCTCAGCAGATCTGTGGGTGCAAATATCAATTCTTCTTCTCTTGTGCAAATAACACCTTTTTTGTTGCTTTTCTTGACTTTTGGCGGGCTTCAACACAATATTCGCATTTCGCCTCATAAAACCTACACAAATGACAAGAAAACACTAATCAATAGATATAACACAATAATATAAGCTAAGTACGAAACAAACAAGGTGTTATTCGGGGGATAAATAAATATTTTTGAGGACTTATCAGTGCATGAGGATGCTGACTCCGTTCCATCAACACACGATGGATTCATAATAGTTCAATAGTCCCCTGACCATGGGATCTCACATGTTGGAGCTCAGTGCCCGAGGACACTAGCAAATGAATTGGGACCTGACAAGGCTCACCTTTAGAGGTCCCAAACACATTAAGGATAACTACCCACACACTTGGATGGTTGCCTTGCAGAATCCATGTTTTACATCCACATATGCTAGGTTGAGTAGCTGCCAAGTTGCATTCGTGCAGACTCTCAACAGGAACATGCCACGTAGACATGGAAGTCGTTCCAGAATATTCCAACATGTTTATTATATGTTTCTGCATGTGTTTAACATGTTTACTTGCAGGCTAAGTATGCATGTGCTTGGATGCTTCCAGAGTCCAAATATGAAAAATTCTACACATCCAGAAATAACAATTAGGCGTAATCAAATGATTGGAGGGCTAAATGTCAACTACACGTGCAGCCTTATTTCAACTATAAATGCGAGGTAATGTACACAACAAATGTATGTTCTTCTCAACACAACACCTCCCACTAAAGCTATTCAAATGCGTTCAACTCCCTCACTGACTCGAGTGTCGGAGCGGCTACGGCCACACCCACACAGGTGTATCCTCGTCCATCTTAAGAGTTTACTCTCATTTTGCAGGTGTAGAGAAGCAGTTTTGTCAGAGTCTACCAACAGCTCCCAACAACCTCAGTAGAGTCTGTCCAGCACAATCAGGTCCCGTTTGGCAGAGGTTGGAGATTTGCGAAACCTGCACCCACAATAGCCTTACATGAAATAAGCCCAAAACTTGACCTTTCTCTTCAATCTGCTGGAAATATTGAAATGTTCCATAATCCCATATTTTTTGAACAAAACCTTGTTAATCAGTTCCGTATACCGAATTCTTTGAACCATACTTGCATTGTTCGAACAAACCTGTGCTGGTGGCAGTCAATAACATACAATCAATGTTTGTACTACTATTCTACTATTCTGATAACCTTGTGATACAAATTACTAGGTAAAGATACAATTTAATATGGAATTAAATAATAGCAGTAAATAAAATGAACAAACATAAGATTTAGAAGAAAATTATCTTTTTTATTGAATATTACGAAAAAATTACAAGAATTTCTACCTCACAATACTCTCTAGACAAGTTAAGCCCTAGCTGCCTCTCTTATAATTCTAAACACACTAAACCTTAGTGGTTTCTCTAAACAATAAGCTATGTCTGGTTTATGTTTTGGTTTAGGCCAAAACATCAATCTAAACAAACCAAGTAGTACTTATTTTTCTAAGCAAGCTAATCACTAACTTGTTCTTGTTCGTTCATTGGCAGTCATAGTACTACCGATAAAATGTTTAATTATCATTTGAATTAAGGTATATACTGCATCCTCACTTTGAATAGGTTGTCCTGAGGTGCTAGGTTCTAGTTTTTTAGAACTATAAATTTCTTCCTTTTGACTAGGAGTAAGAATATTATCCCACCAACCTTTTAATTGGCCCGTAAATCTATGAAAACAGTAAATAAAGAACAGAACAAAAAAATAGAAGAAGAACAGGTTCTATTCACATAAAACAGAATAATTAAAAAGTACAGAGTAAAAAGAAAAAAAAACTTACAGAAAGGAAACTTTATTCACATAAAAGTTGTACTAATTGTACAACTAAGTAGTAGAGAAGTAGTAGAGTAATAGATATACACCCCCTGAAGAAAGCTTCAGGTAAAAACTAAAGACTAAAAGATTGAAAAACTAAAAGATTTAAAAGAAGAAATGGAAAGATTACAAAAGAAGAGCAAAGGGGAGAAGAAGAGAGAAAGCTAAGTGATTGTCGAAACTTATTCTCTTTCAAATACAAAGGCCTCTTATATAGGCAAAGTGAGAGGTGGGCCCCATAGAGCATCTTGTGAGTGGGTCGACCCCATTGAGCTCCTTGTGATGTGTGGACCCCATAGATAGTTGATTGAACTGGTATGTGGACCCCATATTTTACGTCGGAGTATGATAAATGGGCAGACATACTTTCCTGTGGATACTGTTTTGTGGTCTCATATGATTTACGGGATATGATAAAGAAGTCATAATAAGGGATATAATTGTTAAATTCCAATTCTGGGAAGATGATTGAAATAGTAGTGGTGGGAAATTTGGTTTCATTATTGGATGGAATCATCAATTTATGGTGAGTAATGTTTCACTGAATTGAAGATTTGTCCTTAAGCTGAAGAACCAACAAATGGCTAGAAACCAACAAGGATTGGAGAGGCATGTGGTTGTCATAATTTGTAGGGGTGATTAGGCGTAGCATGGTATGATTGATAAATGAATTAGATAATCCGCCACGAGAAAGGAGAGTGGTGGGCTGTCAACTCTATCTGATTAGAAGAATTTAATTCGAAATTGTAGTTCAGAACTGTTAAGTCGGAGGCGATAAAGTCCATGGCCGGGTCAAATTTAAACCACCAGTTATGAAACCAGGTGGGAACTGAGTTTTTATTCTTTTCAAAATCAGAGGAAAAGTAGAAAACCCAGAAATATTCTTTTTGTGGAATTTGATGGAAAAAGGTATAAATCCATGCATCCATATAATCCCAGTAATTAAAGGTCTGGTTACTAAAGCTATTAGCTTGAGTAAGGGGACCAATTAGGTCTTTGGTGGTAAGAGGCTCACCCCATTCCACTTGTTCCATTATATTATGGATAAAAGCTCTTCGATAAGGCATAGATGATTGATCATTAATAATGGTTGGAGAATTATCAAAAGAGACGGAATTGGTCTCAATTAAAATAGATTTGTAGAAATTTCCAAGGTTATAAATTTGGGATGGACTATTAGTGCCTTGACCGAAATTCCTTGTACCGAGATAAATAGGCTTTTTTTACCCATTTTTCATCGTCAGTAGTTAAGGTAAAAAGTAATTCATTGGAATCTTTTAGAAACAATCGGGTACCACTATCCCCTATTGACGATTTACTAATTTTTTTTTTTTTCTGTCTTTTAAGACAGGAGAAAATGTCCCCAATTTGGGAGAAAGTTTTAACTTTTCCCTTGTCAGGGCCCGAAGTAGGATCAGAATTCTAACCAGGAGAAGTCATTCCTGTAATGACAATAATAAAATCTGATTGCTTTAAAAGCATCAAAAGTATTGATGATATAATCATAATAATTGCATAACTTCAATTGGAAGTAATTAAAAGATCATTGCATAAGAATTTATGCCATTTGTAATTCTTCAACCATGATTGTGGCCAGTTCATAGCATGACTATAAGTCAAAAATTCTTGCTATTAAGAATTAGATAAATATTCCCTCGATATCTGATAAGATATTGAAATCATTGTCTATAAGACATAAAATTTTCCATGTTTATAAGACATTATGAGCTGATTCGACCATGATTGTAGCCAGTTCATAGCATGACTATAAGTCCAAAATTCTTGCTATTAAGAATTATATAAATATTCCCTCGATATCTGATAAGATATTGAAATCATTGTCTATAAGACATAAAATTTTCCATGTCTATAAGACATTATGAGCTGATCCTTGCATAAGACCATGGGAACATTGTAAATATTGTCTTATAAGAAAATAGGAATATCGCCATCTGATTCATCGGTGTATTAACCATATTTGTGAGGTTGGTCAATATATTAATGAATGATGATGATCTGTATGATATGAACAATAATAATAAAGTAGAGACATGAACACCATTGTATACGTGGTTCGGCAATTGTGCCTACATCCACGGAGAGAGAGAGAATGAACTTTATTATAGTAGTGGTGGTGATACAAAATGGGAGCTCGATTATGAGGAGAGCTCGAGAGAGATGAGACCTGAGAGGTGAGGTCTCATCATGAGAGATTAGGGAGGTCGTTGATATTGAGACCTCACCATGAGATAGTGGTGAGAGCATTAGACTATCAGACCATGTCTAGAATGAGTGATTTGCCTTCATATTTATAGGCTACAATGTAACTCCATTCCTAACATTTATTGAGGTAATGATGAGAGAATATCTTTGTAGTAAATGGCTTTAACTTTGTAACTTGTGCCATCAAGAGAGAGTCCATTAGATGATGACATGTGGCACCATGATGGACGGTAGAGATGGTGCCACATGTATGTTGTATATAGTACCCCTACATAAGCCCCCTCTTTTTAGGTTGAACGGAGTTCAGGCTGAAAAGAAGTAATCGAACCGATCTAGCCCCCAAGATGAATGAAATATGGGGTTCTTTAACGAAGTCGATCCGCCCCAAATTTTGATGAGCTTGATCATTGAGATTTGCAGGACGCGATGAAGGTCCCTTGTGGTAATGGCAACTCGATCATGACTTTGTGTATAGCGAGCTAGTTAGTTCCAGGGAGACCTGGTAGCTCGTTCAGAAGGCATGTAGACGAGATGGACAGCTGCAAGCAGGTCGTACTGAAGTGGGTCTTCTTGCATACATGGGTGGTTGGCTTTTTGTGGTCGAGTTGCATAGACCTGATACTTGTTGATAATGTTAGCATGTGAAATATTATAAAATTTAGTAAGAGACTTACACTGAACTGTATGTCTTCCTTATGAGTTTTGTATGTACTATCTTTGTCGCCTTGTGATTGGACATTCCGATAGATGTGGCACTTTGGAGTGCACATGTAGCTCGTTTGAGAAAGAGCATTGGTTGACCAAGTGTTTTGAGAGTTACTTGGAACCTTTTGGTGCCCGATCTAGTGAATGGTCGCAGCGTGGAGACCTGTTTGACAATTCTCGGGCATGTGGCCTTTGTGGGTCTACATTGCGTTGAGAGTGAATGCGTTCGACCAGGCGTGTGGCTAGAGAATTGTGTTTGAGGTCGTCCCGCATACGAGTGACTCACTAGTCAATGAGGGTGGCCGTATTGTATATCAAGCATTTCACTTGTAAAGAGTTCAGTGAAAGCAATGTGGCACATTTGTGCAAAAATAGCTCATGGGGAGTGAGGTCGTGTTCATGTGACCTGCACATAGAGAGAGCTACAAAAAATATCATTAAAAGCTAATTGTGCTAATAATAAGTTAATTTCATTAGATAAAGTGAGAATAGCCCCCTGTATGGCATAAATATTGTTGAGGTCGTTGAAAGACCTGTAATTTGAAGAGGTCGTTGGTAGACCTGGTGAGGTCCCAATTGGAGACCTGAACAAGAAGTGAGGTCGCGACGAGACCTGAGTGTTGGGGAGGTCGCAATAGAATGAACAGTAAGATCATAGTGAATTGATACTTATCTTGCTTTCGTCGAGTTTCACATACAGTAATGGTAACCGAAAGTAAACCCCCAATTGGAAATTGTGATTGCAATTCTACCAAATAGAATTTCTTGAACTTGAAATCGCCACTTTGAGAGCCTTACAACAATGGTGTAATGGTGGGGTTGGTGGGTGGAATTCGCTTGAGAAAATCCCAAGTCCTTGTAGTCGGCGCCAAATGTATTAACCATATTTGTGAGGTTGGTCAATACATTAATGAATGATGATGATCTGTATGATATGAACAATAATAATAAAGTAGAGACATGAACACCATTGTATACGTGGTTCGGCAATTGTGCCTACATCCACGGAGAGAGAGAATGAACTTTATTATAGTAGTGGTGGTGATACAAAATGGGAGCTCGATTATGAGGAGAGCTCGAGAGAGATGAGACCTGAGAGGTGAGGTCTCATCATGAGAGATTAGGGAGGTCGTTGATATTGAGACCTCACCATGAGATAGTGGTGAGAGCATTAGACTATCAGACCATGTCTAGAATGAGTGATTTGCCTTCATATTTATAGGCTACAATGTAACTCCATTCCTAACATTTATTGAGGTAATGGTGAGAGAATATCTTTGTAGTAATTGGCTTTAACTTTGTAACTTGTGCCATCAAGAGAGAGTCCATTAGATGATGACATGTGGCACCATGATGGACGGTAGAGATGGTGCCACATGTATGTTGTATATAGTACCCCTACAATCGGATAAGGAAATAGATTGTTCTTTAAAAATCATTTTCTCTTTTAATTGTTGTATGTACCCATTATTGGGTTTGATAGTGAATTCAAAAATAATTTTATTTCCCAAAAGGGTAGTATGAATACCTTCATCATCTACTCTCTCAATAGGCCAAATAAGACTCCAGAAAGGTTTTCCTGAGATGACCATTTGAGATAGAGTATTAGATAGGACAAAAGGAGTTTTAATACGAATAGTATTATTACAGACTAATACATCTGATAGTTTATAATTTATTTTCACAGAAGAACCATTTGCAGTATTCAAAGCATAATGAATTTTTTCAAAATATTTAGAAGGTACTAACCCTTCTCTTATGCAATTAAGATCTGATCCACTGTCTATCAGGGCAATGGTATCCAAAATAAAATCATGATTAATAATAAGTCTAGTATTAATATACCATTTCTGATTAATACTATGATTCAGAGATAATAAATCTCCAATCTCATCTTTAGTGATGGTAGGAGGAGGAAGAGTTTTGTTAGTTTCAAGTTGGGAAATTCTCCACCTCAGATTTTCTATTTCAACTTTCAAATTATTCATTTCTTCTTTAAGATCAGAAATAGTAGTTTCTTTAACTATAGTTCTTGATTCAATTCTATCAAAAACCTCTTGTAAAGAATAAGGTTTTAACATTCTGGAATTTAAATTAGTATTAGAAGAATTTTCTAAATATCTCTCAATAGCCTGTCTTTTCTCAATTAGATCAAATATTTTATCAATAATATCAAGAATTAAAGTCTGATTTTCAGATAGGACATTAATATTAAACCCATTCATATCAATAATAGTTTTGTAATAGTCTTGGGAAGTCTTGCAATGTGTAGAACAACCTTTTCCAGACTGATTACTGCTACTAGAATCACTATTAGTGAGCTCTTCTATTTCCATAATTTGGTCAGAAGAATCTTCAGAGTAATAGCTACTAGAAGGTTATAGTTATCAAGAATTTGATTGATTTGTTTCTTAACATTATCGTCAATGCTTAATTCATTGATTTGTTTACGAATATCAGTTTTAGAAGTACACCTATTAGCATAATGACCTTTGTTGCCACATTTATGGCAAGTAATATTTCTTAAATTCTTAGAATCCCTTTTTGGGTAAGAACTAGATTTTTGCTTGGAAAAGACCTGGTCAGGTCTTTTATAAGTGTGACTTGAAGATTTCCTACGAAAAGGTTCTTAGAAACTCTTTTTTGAGATATAACATTTTTATTCTCTGTTTAGGCATATCATACCCAAATTGTTCACAAAATTGTCCTAATTCTTTTTTCCTAGTTAAATTCTAGGTTTTAAGCTGATTTTTAAGACGAATATCATTACAAAGAGCTAGCCCTTCAGAAGTGCATTCACTAATAAGCTCACCATAAGTATAAAAATCATAAGGGATCTGAATCCCATCATGTTTATTTTTAAGTGTATTTTTGACTTTCTCGGCAAATAGGCGAGGTAAACCAGAAATGAATTTTTCTTTCCAAAAGGCATTATTACCATCATGCCTAACATTGATTTTAGCCATGAAAACATCTTTATACCAACGAAAATGAGTCAACATTGGACATTTTAAATTCATGAGCAAGTCTTTTCCTCGTTCATGGGCAGTCATAGTATTACCGATAAAATGTTTAAATATCGTTTGAATTAAGGTATATACTGCATCCTCACTTTAAATAGGTTGTCCTGAGGTGCTAGGTTCTAGTTTTTTAGAACTATAAATTTCTTCCTTTTGACTAGGAGTAAGAATATTATCCCACCAACCTTTTAATTGGCCCGTAAATCCGGCTATAATACAATTGGCTGTTTGTCTATCCGTATTATTGGAATTTTTACAAACAGTAGCAAACATAAGCATTCTATGTAAAGTGACATAAATCAGATATTCAGATAGACTATCTATATTCCATTCGTAGATAGTTTTAGCACTGTAAGAAGTTTGAACGGCAATATAATCTTCTTCATTTAGAAGGTCTGTAGGAGTGGGCCTAGGATAATAAGTCCGACTAGGCGGTATTTTAGCTTTATTAGATTTGCTAAAATCAAGTTCATTAACTTCTTGTTCTATATTGTGCAAAATATTTTGAAATTCTTCAATATTTTCATCTGATAAATTTTTGTTAATAAAATTATCATTTTGTGATAAAACAGCAATATGATTATTGGTTAATTTTATTCCTTTCAATATTTTAGTAAGTTCTTCGATAAAATCATCTTGACTTAATTTATTACTTCCCAAATTAAACTTCATATCGGGAGGAGGTTTAATATTAACAGGGAAGACTTCTCCATTAGGTTCAGGTTCACTAACCGCGGTTTCAATACGGAGTAATTGTTTTCCGATAGTTTGTCACTACAAGAATACTGTAAATTCGCCACGGACCGGAACAGTGGCAAAACATGATTAGCCACTGTCCAAATCCGTGGCAAGTCCGTGGGTGTTCAGGGGGTAGCTAATTTGTTTGCCACGGTCCGGGTCCGTGGCAGACACATATAATTTAGCCACGGTCTAAAACCGTGGGCTTTGCCACGGATATCAACCGTGGCAAATTTCTTATTAGCTACTGTTATTGACCGTGGCAAATCTAAAATTTTTTTTTTTAATAAAAAATAGATTAGCTACTGCTTTGAGCCTTGTCAAATCTGGTTTTTTGTCCAAAAAAAAAATACTGCTTTGAGCCGTGGCAAATTTGGTTTTTTTGTCCAAAAAGAAATAAATAATAATTTAGCAATTACATTATCTTGAATATACACTTGGACAAAGCATAATCCTAAATCATTCTTTGATTCATTATTTTTTCCCAGATTACACGTAATAGTGAATGTCACCAGCTATGACAAATAAAGAATACAATACAATATCAAAACTAAAGAATACAATACAATAAATAAAGATCTGTCCTTCTCGAATTCTTCTTCGTCACCACTTCTTTATTTTCTTCGACCTATAGCTTCCTCCACAGATATAAGAAACCTACATAGAGAATACTCAATTAGATTTTTGATAAAAAAAAAACATTAACTACTAAGTGCACACATGAAAGTTTTAGTTTACGTGTACATGAATGTATACCAAACCTCATGGCATGTCAGACTGCAATCTAAACTTTCCCACAATCCAAGAAACAGTTGTATAATGCTTTTAATATTCAAACAATCAAAGTAAAACATTAGGATCATGCACTTAAACAGGCTAAAACATGCCTACATGTTCATGGTAACTTAACAACTTGTATTCTTACCGTTGTTCTTAGAATCATGTAGATAGTTTCTTAGTGAACCCTTTTGGGCAGACTCATATTTTGAGCTGATACATGATTTTATAATGCATGTGTTTCAGTGCACCAATGGTAATGCTTTTATCCACCTACATTCACTAGAAAAACAAATTTAATCTATCTTTGGCATTTTTATTTAAAAATCATTATTCTTTGATTCATTACTTTTTCCAACATAATCATTTAAGTGTCACTATGGTATCACCCTGAAATGTGCCAAAAATGTCCAGACAATATATAGCTAAGGTATATGCATTAAAGCAAAACTTAAAATCTAACCTGTACAAGTGTATAATGGAGTCTGGGTCTTAAAGTCCCAAAGACAGACTGTAGTTCACAAGATCCACTAGCCAGATGTTTCGCGTCGAAACACTAAGTAGAACTTCTGTATGACCTGCAGAGACAACATATATATAAGACTAAGTTCAACTTAAACAATAATGAACAGGATTTAGCAAACACTCATTTTATGCATATAGTGGTTCGACTATGCTCAATGGAAATAATTCAAAAAATCGTGCCCACAACATAGTTAAATTCCAATATCTGTAGTATTGAAACTTAATCTGTCTTGTGGTAATTGAATGGGGGACATAATTAGGCGGAATCGACCACACAAGACCATGTCGCATTACTGAAATATCTTAAGCCAATATTATATGTGATTGGTTAGCAGTTTGGGTAGTAAGACAAATAGTGTATTTAGGTAGTCAATGAGTATCTTGTCATCATTTTCTTTTGTATTAACTTTCAGAGAATCAAAATGATGTATATTTAGTTATTACCAATTACAAGAGCAACAGATGGAAATAAAAGACATACCTGCAATAGTTCTAATAGAAATAAAAGACAATCATGTGGTATATTGAGGAATTTTAAATGTTCAAGCAAACTGGCAATATCAATCCCACGATGGTCCTGCAAACAAAGTGTTTAATGAGATCGGAGATCAAAATCTTCGAGGAAAGTAACATGACTACTTGAATGCCATCACTAGGTAAGACATAGATGTAAATAACAAGATGGAGTTATGTACCTCAATTCTTGCTTCCTCAATTTTCTGTTTACAAGGATGCCGATTTTTCCACTTGTTTTCTTAAAAGATCATGTATATAAAAACATGTAAATTACAAATGTCGATAAAATTCATTGAGGAGAGTTTTAGTAGAACAAACTGCTACATGTCCTTTAACTTTTTGATTAACATATGCACTTATGCCACAAATGTTAAACATTGTTTCACTCTTCTCAATAACATGGAAAATTTTATCGTTTGCAGATTTATTATATTAACAAGAAGCAAAAACAAGTCATCATCTAAAAATTTCAAACATGCATATAACAAGGGCGTAATCCAGAAGCAATGAGAAGAAGAAAAAAAACTTAATAGGCTTTTCAAGATGACCAATAACACATTACAAAAGTTCCTACACAGATAAAAAATTTCCATGTTCAGGGATAAGAAGCCCGACAATGACAAGTGCATTTTAAGTGTCAAAAGCTATGTATGGCATTGGCTTGAGGGAGAAAGTCTACGTGTGACTGGATCCACTAGCTTACTCATTGAGTCATGATAATGGAAGCAATTAAGAGCTGATCAGGGGCAGCTCACAGGGTGGCTCACGCTACACTGTCATGTCTTATGTACTACAATTAATATTTCTGCTATAAATCAAATTCAAGTTAGATTGGAGGAATTTACAAAAAAATTGATACTACGTAGGACCATTAACTGTCAGATCACTGAAAAGGGGAAAGTCTTCATCAAAGAACAATCTGCTAAACCCAAGTTCCAAGAAAGAATGTCACTTTCATAAACCATAAATCTGTATATTGGGTGCAAAACTCCATTGATGGAGTATTATAACCTAGGAAAGTGAAGACAGAGGCTTACAAGTTACAACCAAGTCAAATGTCTTACTAGAAGCACACACTACTCCTATCTTCTCTAGAACCAGTGTAGTTGTACTCAACAACTATATATTAACAATTGATTTTGTACCATTTGCATTTATCAAAATTAAAATTAATGTTTTTTGGTAAACATAAATAAATTTTGATCAATAATATCAGAGAGTAAGTGAATTACTCTTATCGCTCAAGACAACATTCATGAGTGTGGGTTTCTATAGTTTTCTATACAGATTATCTTTGCAAATTTTTCAGAAGACATACTTTTGCAAATCCCCTCTCTAAAAAAAGGTAACAAATTAAAAATAGAAAAAAAGAATTATAAAGAAGAAAAAGAAATTCACACTGAATCAAGGTTTTCATATAATTGAAATTTGGTAACAACAACAAGGGATGCAGTAGTTTGCATTTTGCAATATTGCATAGCAATTCAATTCAATCAAATTCCTTCAAAAATAGCAAATAAAACGAAGTAAGTAGTAAGATTGTACCGATGATGATGATAGATCGATAAGACAATTCTTTGCTTCGGTGACCATGGTCTCTCTCTCTCTTTCTCTGAAACAGAAGGAGAAGAAAAGAAAAGCGAGAATCGATTCAACTGAAACTGAAACCCAAATTTGAACTAGGGTTTATAGTTCGAGCGCAAGAGAGGAAATAAAGAATAATAGGAAGCAATAGAGAAGAAGATGGGTGAAAATCTGAATAAAAAAATATAGGGTTGTAGAGACGTGGAGAGAGTTTAGAGAAGAAGAGATTTCTGCTGAAAGTACAAAAGAAGAAATCAATCTTCAAGTTAACTGTTGATAATTCTAGGGATATGAATTAATAATCCTATGGTTCTTAAATCATATCCTTACCCACGGTTGAAACCAGTAGGTTAATTCTTAAAATTAATTAAAACAACAACAAACTATTGCCACGGACTATACTAGCACTACCACGGACACGGACCGTGCCTAATTTAACCACCGACCCGGACCGTGGCTAAGCAAATCGTAGGTCCGTGGCTTTAATCAAATTTTCTTGTAGTGTGTAAACATAAATTGGTATAATTGGATTGTTTAAAAACCTTATTTAATTTTGATTCTTTAGTGGTGGTTGAATATAAGCAACAGTTTCCAGAGTAGTCGATTCATTAATTAATTTTAGAGGCTGGGTAGGGGGATGAATAGTCTTGATGCTTCTACCATCAGTAGTAGTCCAACTTTTATAAAAGTCTTTAATTACGCATGATTCCAAAGTTCTATCCCATCTTAGCACATAGTGTGCGAAAGGAATAATACTCTTAGTTTCATCCAAATATTTATAACATTTTTCTTTAAGAAATTCATGTTGGCCTTTATTATAATAATCAAAATACCATTTTCGAAAGGCGTCATATTTAGAACTTTTAAAGTCATTATTAATGGCTATACGATCAACTTTAAATTCATTGGTTAATTCTATCACATTAATAGAGAAATCCACCTCTGAAGTGGTAGGATTAAGAGCAGAAGGCCTAGTATAAAGACCATGGGGAATAGCATTATCTGATTCTTTTACTCCTCTAATCTCAAAATCATTTTCTATCTTATCAGGAATACTAGAAGTGGAGGCTCTAGAAGGTTCCGGAGAATAGAAGTTTTTAACAGATTTGAGATGAGATATTCTGTTGGAAGAAAATCGGATTTCAATATCTCCTTCAGGAGTTTGGGTGATTTGATCCAGGTTCCTATTAATTGGTTGAGAAGGGATAATTCCCTGATGATCCCAGTTTTCAGGATAACTAATTTGATCCCAAGGGATAACCTTGTTACAGGCCATATTAGACCTTCCCAAATTTGTTTAAATAATAGTAGTATTTCCTTTATTGCTAATTAATTTAGCATTAGGACTTAAAGTGTTCATAACTTTAAATTGAATTCTATAAGCGACATTAAGAACCTCTGACCCAGAAAGGAATTCATATCCTTTAGTATCAAGGTCCATCATAACGCTTTGCATAATATTATCATCAGATATAGATAATTCCAGATTAGGATATATGTTACAGTAAACTGGTCCATTACTAGTAGTGGACTCCATAATACCCATTATGGATTTTTGATAGTTGGTACACCTAGCATCCCTAAGGGATAGAAGAAAACAACAATCAATACCTTTCAGGTGTAAAGGTTTTACTGCAATTTGGATTAATCCTATATGGATGTAATGATAATTTTGTCGATATCTGATAATATCTTGTTCAGTTATTAAAGGAATAGATCTTTTATTTCCATTAATTGGCATGGTATGTTCTACTGTCTTAATAGACATAGCGGCTTTGTAATCGAAAGAACCAATGTTATAAATTCTTTTTGGTTCAATTTTGGGCATATCCCAGAAACCTGAGTAGAATCACGAGAGCTAATCCAAGATGTTAGATCATATTCCTAGACAACCTAAAGAACTAAGAACCAAGATTATAAGTCAATCTAGAAGGCTCAAGACGGTCTTAGATTGCCTTGATGCTCAAGTAAGGAATCCTAGTCTAAGAAGAATTTCGAATATAGATATTCCACATAATTAGTAATCCTACTGGACATTGGATTCTTTAGACATAAGGAACATCAAAGAGGGATTCCAAAAGGAGTTAGGAATTGACCTAGGTTTCTTAGAAACCCTTTTAAAATCTGGAACCTAAACATAGAAATCTTATATGTGTAATTAGTAATCTTAGTCAAGAAAGGATTCGTAATAAGCAAAGAATGTACAAGGGAAGATTCCTAGGCCAAAAAGGACTTCTCTAGAAGGAAGATAACAGACCTAGACACCTATAAAAAGGATAAACCACCAAAAGCAAAGGTAATTAATTCCACGAAATGAAACTAAGGTTTTATCATGTTCATTACTAACTTAAGCATCAGAGAGGCATTGGCCACACCACTCTAGGCGTGTCCTTGGTCAATCAAACTTTGTTTTGCAGGTTTTGAGTTGAAGGCATCCATTGTTTGAGGTATTAAGTTAAGTCAAAATTTATTGTTGGTGGAACAAAAAAAATCACTCTACAAGTGAAAAAAGAGTTTAGAGATTTTTGGGCACAGTTGTAAATAGAGAAAGTGTAGAAAAATATATAATTAGTTATTGAACCCATTAAGTTCTAACCAATCAATTTTTTAGTTTTTCATTTTCTTAAAAAAGTTATAAGAGAGCTCCAAGATCAACCAAGACGCCGCCTAAGAGAGAGAGTGTGGGAATTACTAGGTTCAACTATTATATAGATATTTAGATTTCGAATCAGATCATACCGTAGGTATTCGATGTTCACTGTCGAATTTTTGAGTTTTTTCTTATTATTTTAAACATATAATTTTTGATATTATGCACGAAAATGGAAGGGTACTTGTAGTAACTGCACTTTGCACACGTCTTCTCTATTTTCTTTATTCTACTAGTCCCACGCACAATCCTATGTTTTTATCTTTCTTTTTAGGGAAATTTCTCAAAAAACCACCACATTTAGGTGTTTCTTCCCAAATAGCTACTCATGAGTGGTATTCTTCCCCAATAGCCACTATACCCCACTTTTCTTTTATTTTAGGTCTCTTTTACCCTTCTGCACATCAATTGCAAACATCACCATCAAATTAACTTTTCACCAAATCTGAATTTTTTTAATGCTTTGATAATGACATCAACACAAATTCCAACCGTTGGATTAGGATGGTGATATATAACCGTTGGATTAAGATAACTCTTCAACACAATATACCAACAACTCAATTTCATCTTCTTCTACTTTTTATTCTCTACAACCTAACACAGTTACTGGTCTTCATCTTCTTCCACTATTTTTTTCTTAGTTCTAAAAACAACCTCATTATTTATATTTCATCTTCTTCTACATCTTTCCAAACAAGATGTCAAAGAAAAAGGTAAATTTAAAGCTATGATTGCAAAGGAAGAATAAATCAACATTAAATTTGGTAAGTTTTGAATGAAATAGATTTTTCAATTTGGGTAAGATAGGAATTAAGATAGTAGACATTCAACATACTGTATTGTTTTTAAACAAAAATATGGTGAATGTGTTGGTGATTTAAAAATGAGCTCTTTCGTAAAGATGATATTTTTATGAATTCTTAACCTCATAAACATGAAATAATTCATAAAAATGGTATATTTATGAAACCTTAACCTCATAAAGATTACAAAAATGATATTTTTATTGAAGATGATATCTTTACCAAACTTTCACCATTATAATTGAGGCAACATTATGAAACCTTAACATTGATGTTGTTTTATTTCGATTTTAATTCTTTGTTGGTGTACTGGTATTCTATATCTGAGGTTCCACTTCACTTTGTTTCTACATTAAAGCTTATTTTATCTTGGAGGATACAAATTAAGTTTTAGAGGATACATTGCTTCGTTTTAGCCGATAGTCACCTAATATTATCCTGAAATATTTGTTTCAGGTAACAAGATCAATGTTGTATTTCACTATGTTGGTTAGGTGAAGACAAATATAGATAGACAGTTGGATATAAGAACGGAGACACAAAAATAACAATTTTTTGTTGAAAACACCATATGAAGAGTTTATGGAGATGATTGAAGCTATGACTCATGTGAAAACGAACAAATTTTCAAGTCAAGTTGTTATGAATAATTGTCCACGCCACATCCAATGTGAATCTGGCTATTATCAAATGATTATTGGAATTTTTGCTGCCAGTAACTTATATATCATCAATGTTTGGATAGTAAAAGATATCCAATCAATGGAACGAGGAACCAAGCTCCAAAACTTATTGTAGTAATCAATCTGATTATTCAGATTTTTGTACACCTGTAAAACGAGGTTGTATCCCCCCCCCCCCCCAACCAATATTTGCTAGACCCTACATAAGCATAGAAGAGTCATGTTATCTCATCAAATGAGAATGGGAATGAACAACAACTTTTGCATATATTGGATACCACTCCTATGACTTCTTGCTAAGTTGTTCTGATAACTCCCCTTGTTGTTCCTTATAGAGTTCCATCTTTTTATTTATCTCCTTGGTCGATAATGTTGTGCGATCGGGATGATAATGAAGTTGGGCATATGCCTCAACAAATATCCTCTTATTTGCTAGTCCCATCCTCTAAGTTGCATAAAGTATCCTCTAATCTGCCAGAAATATCACTTAGTTCTATTGTAGTAGTTTAACAACAATTCTTTCTGAGATGTGTAAGAATGATGGCTTTTGCGGATGAAATTTTCAATGAAATTGAAAAATATTATAGAGTTCAAGCGCATTTACAAGCTCAAGGTGCAGGTGAAAGTGAACCACAAGATGAAAGTGATGAAGGTTGTTCGATAAACGACGATAGCGATGCATATTATGTGAATCTCTACTGGATGTGCATAATTGACCTCAAGATGCAGGTGAAGGTGATGAAAGTTACAAGCTCAAGGTGCAGGTGAAAGTGAACCACAAGATGAAAGTGATGAAGGTTGTTCGGTAGACGACGACAACGATGGATCTTATTTGGACCATATAAGATGAATTGGAAGCTGAGATGTATGCTGATAACTGTCTAATATTTGGTTCACTGGGTTCATATGGCCAGAATGCATGCATTTCACCCATATCAGAAAACCATGAGGTGATATTTCACCCACTATGTTGATCTTTATTATCTCCCAGAGTTACTTAGAGGATATTGCACCCGGTTTAGCAGGAAATAGTACTGGTTTAGCAGATGTTAGATATAGCATAGAGAATAGATATAGAAATAGTTCTAGCAGCAACAATGTTCCACGTGATGAGAATAATTTTCTAAGATGCACAGGTATAAATACCTAAGATACAACAAATCTACGTGTGTTTAAGTGGTATTAGACTGTGAATACTTCTTACAGCCTTTACCTGAAGGGATGTCTAATTCCTTTTAATTGTTGGTAGTTTTATTTTTTACTAGGTTGATGGTAATTTGTATCAGTTAAAATAGTCTTCTATATCGGTTAAAACAAGCCTCTTATCAGTATACATAAAATGATTGCCCTCATATGACACTTTTTGAATCATTTTAACTTCTTCTTATATATTAATGTAGTTCAAAGATTGAACCTATATTAATAATTCAAAATAGTTGCTACTAGTGTCTTTTATATTAGTGTTCTAAATATTGCACATATATCCTCTAAAACGCACAATTGTAATGTCTAAAACCTACGCATTACGTTCTCTAAAATCTAAATACCATTATAATCTATAACAATAAACTCAACTGATAAGAGTTAATAATAAACATTGCTACACATTATGTATACAAAATACATTGAACAGATCATTGCACCCATACATTCAACTATGGTCCATACCAATTAAAGAACATAAAATGATAACAAAAGCACAATAACATAAATAGAAAATAACAAGTCTTCTACACTGTAGGCATACATTTTTTTGGAGGCTCCAGTCCACACTCAATAAGTTCCATACCAAGGCGTTTTCTCATAAGAATAGGATTTTAACTGAATTTGAGGGGTTTCCCCCTGATGATACAATCAGTATAAGCAATCAAAAAGCTCCACAACAGTCGCCATCAGGTTGTTGTACACATTCAACAAATTCCATATCCCATTCTATTTCTAAGTCGAAATCAGGCAATTTTAGTTTAGCAGCAAAGACCACGTACACCAACATCTTCTCAAGGCCTAATTGTTGTTGTGTTGGATTTGTATAGTCGAAAGAATTATATACTCTTACCTTCTTCTTTCCAAAGCTAAAGATCAAAAGTATCCAGTGGTTACAGTTGACCTGTGTTATTAATGGATAGTAATGACTATTTAGAGGATATAGAATAAATTATTTAGAGGATGGACTATGTTTGCTTTAACCGATACAATTAGCGATGACTATCCAGTGATTTTGTGTACAGTCTTAGTTCTTACAACATCACCCCATTATATAACAGGCTAACATAAACCACATAACCATTATATAATTTACAAAATAAGGTGTCTATAATTAGCAGATAAGATAATACCAAATTAAGGATAAATGTCTAACATTGTGCAAATATCAAACACTATTCTAACCAGATAATATTTTACGATTTAGAGGATAAGGATTTGATAATAAGCCGATAATATATCATAAAATATGAGGATAATGTTCAACATTTAGCAAATAACAAATATTAAAACTAAACATGCACCATATCACCAACTTCGGGATAAAATTCTAACATTTAGAGGATACAGTATGGCAAAACTGAAGATAAATGTGAAACTTTTAGCAAAGTGGATGTATCTGACATCAATGGTCAGAGATGCATCTGGTTGTAAGCATAATAATGTCAGAAGGTATAATCGATTCATATGATGTATATCATAACCAGAAATGGGATTATTTCTTGCTTTTACAATTGCATCATTGATTATCTTTTCCCTAATATATTTCATGCCAAAATATTTCTCTCTAAATGGACTTCTGACATATTTTTTCATGAACATGAACTCATGTGGTATATAACACCAATTGCCAACCCTGAATTCAAAGTCACATCTAATGGTGTGAACCGCGTTCATACTCCCCCAATCTTGTACAAAAAAAAAAAAAAATTTGAACCCTAGATTTCACAATTTGTGAGGTAATCATGTGTATTTGATCAGTTTGAAGATCTAAAAAAAAAAAAAAAAAAAAAAAAACTTCCTTTGCTTTCTCTTCAATTTCTTCTTTTTGCTCTTCATCGGAATCTCTTGTATATTGGTTTCCACAATTTGGGTATCACCAGTTTGCTTTTTGCTTCCTTTAGGTAGTTTAAAAACCATTTTGTAGACATTAACAACAATCTGATGAAAATCTAAAAATTTAGCAAGATTTTTCGAAAGATTTGGTTAAAGAAAGAAGAAGGTGTTATAAAATGGAGGCAGTTGGGGAGAAGAAAAAGATAGTTATGGTTTAGTTTTTTAGTAAATTAGGGAACTTTGTTTTCTAAAACCTTTCCCGCCTCCCAAGCCCGCCCAAACTATAAACACGTGTCATAATCTGGTTGGAATGCACAAGTCTTTATTCAATCCTACCCGTACACATCATCTACTTATTAACAATTATTTATTAATTTTTTTAAAATTGCATTTTAAATCAAAGGTTACGATTTAATAATCTTATTATAAGGAATCAATGGTTCACATTTAATATACCCTTATGCATGACAAGTCACATCACCTTTTACATAGTCAAAATCAAGTTAAAAAGTACAAAGGGTAGTTTAGGTAAGAAAAAATTTGAAAAGTATAAAGTGGTAGGGTAAGGTGGCTATTTGGGAAGATTACCTCTCATGAGTGGCTATTTGGGAAGAAGCACCTAAATGTGGTAGTTTTTTGAGAAATTTCCCTTCTTTTTAAGTATTAGCTTCTATCTCTCTAACCACTTTTCAGCCAAACTGTACTTGATGTGACCCTTGATCAATGACTTTTTATCAATTTAAACACCATTGATATTATAGATAGATTCTGACCATTAAATTAAGGCATATTGCAAAAACATAAATATCTTTTATTTTATACTATATATCCTCTCCATATTACATTGACTTTAATACATGCATCTGTATACGTTAAGGGATCTCTCTAACAACTTCTCATAAACACCATTGATATTATAGATAGATTCTGACCATTAAATTAAGGCATATTGCAAAAACATAAATATCTTTTATTTTATACTATATATCCTCTCCATATTACATTGACTTTAATACATGCATCTGTATACGTTACAGGATCTCTCTAACAACTTCTCATAGTATGATTGTTTCTAACCTGTCCTTGGGAAATTTTGCAATGTCCTTTTGAATTTAGGGTTACATATTAGCAACACATGTAAAGTAAAGAGGCGTTAGGGCTTTTATAAGTGGGAATGGTTGTGGAAGGCATAATATAGGGTCCAGTAGGCCTGTTAATGGATCGGTTCGGTTTGGATCTCCTCCTGATCCGAACCGATCCAATTTATTATTATCCAAACCAAACCGATCCAATTCAAGAATGGATAGTAAAAATTGGATAGTAAACCGATCCAAAAATAATACTGGTTAATCTGATCCGATCCGAACTGTTTTTTTCCTAGTCTTTACTGATTTAGATGAATTACCACCGGAAAATTTTTATTAATTAAACGGAAATCGCACTAGTTGGAGAGAGAGAGTGAAAGAGAGAGATTCAATTTGTCAAGCTTCAACCTGAAAGATTACTATAGTTGTTTTTGAAGAAGAAAGTTTGATATCCACCGACACCAAGTTCATTTAAACTGAACTAGATTTCAACCTCGCTATTAATGGTGTTTCAATTGGTTTAAAAATTATTTTCACCTAGAAATAATTTGCAATTTGAGAAGTACTAGCACAAGAGAAATAACTTTAGATGCAGGTTGAAGAAGTTTTCAAAATGAATTTTATATATGAAGGAAGATTTAGTGAAGTTGGTGAGATGGTTTTATGATGAATGAAGGAGATGAATTTAGTTTGCCAAACTTGAATCTTGAAGATTTAAAATTGTTGGTATATTAAAAATGACTTGATCTTCATTAAAAGCTTCAAGTTTATGAGAGGCAGAGAGATTAATGGAAGAATTGGTGGTTTATTTGCAACCAGAAAATAAGGCAAAGTTGGCTCTGTTTTCAAAGATGTGGAAGAAAACAGAAATTTTGGTTTCACTGGAACACAATATCGGATCGGATCGGTTTTTCTTTCATTATTATCCAAACCAAACCGAAATAGAAATGGATATCCAAAAACCAATTTAAGTGATCAGAAATCCAAATGGATATCCAAAACTCAAAAATAACGGATCAGAGCGGTTTTGGATCAGTTCGGATCACGGATCAGTTTGGATAGTTGACAGCCCTAGGGTCCAGTCGTCATATTCAAACCCTAACTACTCCTCTCTCTCTCAACTTCTCTCAATTCGAAAACTTTACTAGAAAAGGGACATAACTACGTTTCTATAAGAAAAAAAACTTTACACTTTTATCTACAATTGTCAATGGCTATAGTGATGGTGATAAGTGTCAAAAATATTTATATACACTTTTAAAGCATGCATGATTATCCCATGTTATCTTATAAAGTGATATGATATGCCTGGTTTTGTTAAATTTACTTTAATATCGGTTTATATCATCAAGAAGCCTCAAACGGAAGAAAATGAAACAAAAAAACAGTTTACACAAAGCATATTTGAGCCATTTGAAAACAATGTTACAGAACTCTGGTTGGTGATCTGAAAGCACGTTTAGAAAGCTCACACTTCCTACTTGAAGACTGTCAAGAGGCATCAGAAGAAATAGTAGTGAATGTGGCACTAATCAAGTTAATAAGCCCAAGAACATGGCGCCAAACGACCTACCTTTTATGGAATTCTGTGTTGGGCCCAATTGCAGTCCAATCTACTGATAGCAAGGACCCATTGTGTGAAGTTTCAAGCGCAAAAGACCGACCTAAGTAGTAAAAACTTAATTCTCAAGTTTTCTTCCTAGTTTTAAGTGTGTTTTAATGCAAGTGAAAGTCTTAATGCTACTAAGCTCTCCACATTTTAGAGACATGTTTTGACTCACAATTGAAGTATCAATGATATTATAGGGTTTTATTAGAAGAAGAAGTTACTTTATGTTTATGCCTTTATTTTCATGTTCATAAGTTTGTATGCAATTTATCTTTAGTATTCCAATTCTTTAGTAAAATCATGTCTTTATTTATCTCTACAACCATGTTTTCTTCTTCTTTTATCATGTTCAACTAAACCCTCCATGGGGTGAAAGTAGCCTTCTAGATGAGTAGGTGATTTTTCATATGTAATTTATTTTCTACGCATGATAAGATAATTATTTTAGGACTGATCATCTTAGAATATTTTTTACCCATTTTTCTTAATTACTAATACAAAAAAAAAAAAAAAAATCCTTTGTTATTTATGAGACTTTTCGTTACCTTGTGTGATTTACATAGTTATTTTTCATCGAGAAAAAAAAAAGATAACTAATTTTATATCTTTAAGAGAAGTGTGTGATTTTACTTCCTTTGGCGTTTATCTAGAATAGAGATGCCATAAGATATTATTTAACGTTTCGAGGCCCTTAAGTTCTATTAAAAGAATTCTCTACAAAGGCGTTAGTACTTAGTAGTAGCTTACATTGATTGAATTGTCTAAGCCGAGATGAAAATAATTTACTACCAACTAGTTTGCTGGAGATATAAATAGTTAGAGTATAGAAATAAAAGAACATTGATAAAGTTTGATGCTTGTCTAGAGTTGTGAAGTTAAACCCCACTTCATCTCATATTCACAAATCTAATTTACTTGCTTTCTAGTATAGTTTAGTTTAAATTTATATTATTAGTTTCTTTCAAATATTTTTCAAAAATAAAATTCAATCTTATTAATTCCCTTTTCATAATCGACATTCATTGTGATTCATTAAACTTGGATTACATAGAAGATGATATTTATACTTTTGCATAAGGTTACATGATGTGATACAAATCGTTAGGTAAAAATACTATTGAGTGCGAATTAAACAATAATAGTAAATAAAGATGAAAAAAACACAAGATCTTGAAAAAAAAACTATTTTCTTTAATAAGTATTATGAAGATTACAAAAATCTCTGCCTCACAATACTGTCTAGACAAACTTAACCCTAGTTGTCTCACTATTTCTAAACACACTAGACGTTAGTGGTTTTTAAAAACCTAAATAAGTTGTTTCTCTATGTTTTGGTTTATACCAAAACATCAATCTAAACAATGCAAGCTAAGCACTAGCTG
>KZ305132.1:161867-194389 GCA_002738505.1 Aquilegia coerulea | reverse complement strand
AAGTAAAACTAAATGTTTCTCCCTATATATTTTGGTTTATGCCAAAACATATATTTATAGGCTTTGGACAACTTGTACTTTTGGAGTTGGCCAAGGAAAAATATTTCCTTTTCCCTTAATTACTATCTTTTGGAACAAGAAAACCTCTTTTAAGGTTTTCCCTTTCTTGTCCTACAAGGAAAATAACTGCTAAGTTCCCAAATAGGATACTGAGAAACCACTATATGTGCAATATAACAATAGTAAAGCAAACAATAAAGCAGTAAATAAATAAAGAACACACGATATTTTTTAACGTGGTAAAACCCAATATGGGAAACGTCCACGGTTGTCCTCGCGACAACAAATAAATCCACTAGATGAAAAGAGATGTACAAACCTATCAACTACCTGCAATCACTGCGAGTTGACACTACCGGTTATCTCTAACACCTTGATTTCACCAGAGGACCTTGATGTACGCACAAGACACTCGACTTCTTGATGAACACACAAGAAGACTCGAAGCTAAATCAATATAAACAATAATGAAGAAGAAGATGAATGGGGAAGAAGAAAGAAGAAGATGAATGGGGAAGAAGAAGATGAGTTCAATCACCAAAAACAACCTAAAACTAAAACCTAAACAAACTCCAAGACTAGATGAATTGGACGGCCAAAGAACTACCTTGTTCTTTGGAAGAGAAACCCTATTTATACTTAGGGTTGGAAAACACAGAAAATGGGCCGAAATAGAAGAAATCCACATTGGACGTACGTACGTCGAAACAACGTTCGTACGTCTCCACACTGTAAAAGTTCGCTGCCTGCTTGGACATACGAACGCCCTAACTAGGTACGTACGTCCTGACCAAAACATGTTTGCTGCCTAACATGACGTACGTACGCCCTAACTAGGTACGTACGTCCTAAACCCAAAACTTACTTTTGACACATTGACGCGAGGACACAGACTCGGGACGATGTGCGTACAACTTGGTTTTCCTAACAATGAACTCAAGGCGAGATAACCATGGACACCCAATGTCACAAAATTGATGTCAAACAAACTTCGTGCCGGTTTCAATCTCCCCCTTTGACATTGATTTTGTGACAAAAACCTATGACTCTAATAGCACTTATAAAACGTGCTTACAAACCCAAACCATGGCATTTATAAAACATGCCTACAAAAACACTCATAGTAGAATACATACCGAGTCACCAACACATGATATCCAGCTTGAGTAATACGCTTTAACCCATCAGAGACCGAACCGAAGCAACAAGAAATTCTGAAATAATCAAAGAGCCAAGAGAAGTTCCTCGAACAACTCCCCCATACTTCATGAGCTCCAAAGTTTGACACTCGAGCTCCTCCATAACTGTAGCATACTTGAAACATGACCCAAAACTGTACAACCTCTAAACATCAACACGTTCACTCCCCCATACTTGTAGCATACCTGCAACATGACCCAAGAATACACTAACAAAGGAAGAAACGAATGTTAGTATTAGAGTCATAAATCTCCCCCATTTTGTCACAAATGAAGCAACGGAAACCATAACATAAACACTTGTTAACACGATGTCAATACAAAGAATTCTCTCCCTAAACAAAAGCGTCACCTAAATGCAATGCATATGAGAAAGATGCACCTAGAACAAACAAACAAAATAAGGATATTTGAAACACACAAAGAACCAAACATACAAGGGTAGAAGAGAGTAAAGAGAAAACCATACCATAAATCTGGAATCCATGACACACAAAACTAAAAGACATGAGAGAGATCTAGGCATATAAATGAAGAAGAAAGAGTACCAACACAGACACAAGAAGGGAGATTAGATAAGAACCAAAACGAGATAAGAAGGAGATAGTGAAAAGACACTGAATACTTATATAGGTAATAGAGGGAAGAAAAGAAAACATAACATGAATCCCTGATAGAAACCAAGAGAAACCTATACATAGAAGAAAGAGTCAGGACACCATCAATCGGAACAAATGATTCACCAGAATATCACTTTAGTCAACCGACCATAACCACCTGAGATAGACTCCAGAGAGACGACTTCATAGTAGGAAGATATCTAGAGAAAAAGAGCAAACAAACAAAAAGGAAGGAATACCATACCCGATGAAATCGGCAACGTACAATAATGACCAAGAACCAAATAGTCAAACTAGACACATCCAACAATATCCCATGACAAAACTACAGGAATATGAGTATCTGCAGGAAGAGATATGTAAAGGATAAGAAAATCCATTGAGAATCCATGAACCAAGAGAAGTCCAATCTGTACATGTTCCTGAAACAACTCAACCAACCACAAAAAAGAATTAGAGAATCTTATAAACAAAGATAAGAAAATATTATCCCAAACACAATGGAATAGAGACATAAAAGGAATAAACCTGTAAGCCCACCCTAGTGAAACCCAAAAATTAGTTCAACATATGCCAAACAAGATAAGCAACCATCAAGCTCATAAAAAAAATGCTTTAACTGAAGAATGAGCAAGGTTTATCGATGTCACCAAGTCACAAAACAACAATCCAACTTCAGAGCAAATTTCCTGCCAGAACACTAAGACTCCGATGACATGCCATACATTGTCAAAAAGATTAGAGAATTGCTAACAGTAGATGACCAAACTAAGCATATGCATCCCAAAGTAGAACAGTGGTAGCCCAAAACCATTGCAGGAGGATTATTGCAGAAGACTACCAAGAACACATCTAATCAAACCTATTGCAGGAAAGAATAGAATCAACCAAGCACAAGAAGCAACAATAAGAGGATAGGCAAGTCTCATAAGCATTTAATCAAACACCAGCTAGCCAACAAGGTAATTCAAGAATATTATCCCAACATAGAAAAGTGTGATGAGAACCTATGAGAAAACATGAATCAGTATGAATCGTGACAAACGAATACACCAATAACATGATTTCATCACCAAAATATGCTTATGCATACCTTGTACCCTTCTTAAAACAAAGTGAGAACCATTACCTTGAGAAATCACATCAAACACATGTGATCCAATGACAAAAATAGAAAGCATGAAGTTTAAAAACCAAACAATACAAACAATCTGACCTTAATAACAGAAAACAAACCGAATAACTAACCACACAAACCGTAATAAGAAGATAAAAGGAAAAAAACCGATGTACCATAAAAGTGAAGAGGAATACATCATGAACTTCCAAAAATAGTAGCCAATCCCAATCCGTACAAAAATAAGAGGCAATATATGGGGATAAACAAAAGATTGAACAAATAAGAGAATTGAAGTGCATCATAAACTAAACCTCGGTGTGTAGATTCAATGCAATGCATAAAGAGAGAGAAAGGTCACCACTAGAACACACCCTTTGAAGACCTAGAATATAAAACCATCAACAAGAGACATACGATTAGATTAGTAAGTGAGCATAGAAGAAACAAACTTCAACCCCCTTTGAAACAAACGTTATGAGTAGAAGGCAAACGAATATAAATATGATCTTTCAAATAAAAACCAAGACATTAAAAAGGCAAAGGAATATAAACTTTGTATGCTGTATTAACCTATTTCTAGATTAATGCATTAACAGGGTCAGGTCGCTATGGAGACTTGACCAAATGGGGATGTTTGAGATTGGGGTGGCTGCACCTCGTTGAGATCGAGATTGCCTACGTACTCTAGCTCGGGGGAATTGAACCTAGAGATCAAGCCATCGTAGTTCTGTTTATATAGAAGATAGAAGGGCGTGGATCGTGGATCATGCAGATTCTCCGCCATCATAATGAGGATTAAATGAGTAACGCGCGCGGATCATCCCTGTGAATTAATTATGTAACTGATGATAATATTCTGTGCATTGAATGAGAGCACGTGTGTATAGCAGGTCGCTGCTCGTTGTGTGGTCGGGTCGCTTCGGTCGAGCTGCTAGCAGGTAGAGACCGTGGCGACCTGATGGATGGATGACTGTGCCACGTGGCTGCTTTTGATTGGTCGGAGTATGTAGTACCCCTACATAAGCCCCCTCTTTTTAGGTCGGCTGGTGAAGGCGGGCTGAAAAGACTTGATGCACCATTCGATGTTGATTTGAGGTTTACTTTTTGAATTTGGTGATGTGGCAGTCATGCAGCACTGTTTGCGGTAATCATGGCGCTCTTACGGGGAAGTGGAGGAGTTTCCTTGAGCAGTTAGCCGTGTAGTTATGGCAACTGACGTACGTATTGCTTGATTTAATATCTGTCTTGCACGTGGATTGATCGAAGGGTGGATACGAACCGTTTTGTGAGTGGAGAATAACTGCAGTGCATATTGATCCTTTGGTCGATCTCAGCCGTTCGTTTGTTTTGAACCGATGGCTGGAAATGCTTGAGCTACAGTATATAAACTGTAGTTACCTTGAGAAGGGTTTACCTATCTTGCCTTTACTTGAATTGCTGCCGCTTTTCAGTTGCTATCTGAAGAACTTTGAGAGCTCGTGAGGTTTGTTTTCTTTTCTTTTTACTTCTTTGATCTTCTGTTTTGTTTTCTTTCACCTTCTGTTTTCTTGTATATTGGTTGAGAGAAATGTCTGACGCTAGTGATTCTCAAAATGATCACTTGAGTGGTGATGGTGATGAGGAGATTGAGTCTGAGGGTATTCGATCTGACACTCCGTCTCCCGTTCGTGATGAAGAGGTAGATAGTCCTCAGAGTAGTGGTTCTCATGGGGCAGACTCATCTAATGATGAATTGGTGGAGGGAGACGGTGGTGTAATGTGTAGGGTTGTAAATATGAATTATGTAAATAGGCATATCGTAGTTAGGAAAATGTATGGGTTTAGGTCGATTAGGCATTTGGAGATTAGATTTCTAGGAGATCGTTTACTTTCCCCTGAGTATCGACCTAATAACCCTTTCTCAACTATTTTTACTTTGCCCCAATTCCGTGCTGGGTTGAGGTTGCCATTGTCTCGATTGGTGGTCGACCTGTTGAATGCCATTAGTCGAGCCCCCTGCCAGATGAATGGTAATTTTTGGCGGAATATGAGGGTGATTGACGACCTCAATAAGTTGCACAAGTCGAACATTATTGTGAAAGATGTATTGAACCACTTCAGTTTCAAACGCTCCTCGAAGGTTGAACTCTAGGGCTATAACATGCAAGTTAGGCCAGACCGTTTGCCTTTGATTTATTCAGTGAGTAGCGAGCCATGGTGGAAAGATCCCATGCTGTTTACTGGGCCGATTGTTGAAGGGGATATCCAGTTGCGTCATACGATTAGGAATGACGCTCGTAAGTTTGTGGTCTGTAGTACTAGGATTGTTGATTTGTCTTCCTGTTTCTGAACTTGACAACTTTGTATTTTTGTTGCAGCGATCAGGGACGATCATTTGGTTAGAAAGAACGATCTGAGTTCCTATTTGAACTGCTTTGGTAACTTGAGCGACGAGCGGAAGATTTCTTTTCTACCCAACCTAAAGGAGCATTTTATTCCTAAAGGTGGTCCGAAAACTGTTTGGGAGGAGCTTGAGAGGAGGAAAGCTTTGAAGAAAGCATATATGTTTTCTGTTCACAAATCTGGTGGTGGACGAGCTGGTGATAGGGAGCGGGCTAGTGGTAGCTCGAGGCAGGGTGAGAGAGAGCGTTCTGTCGGTGCTCCTCGGAGGTCAGAGAAGGAGCGACCTATTGAGAAGGATCGACCTCTGGGGCAGGAACGATCTGTGGAGAGGGAGCTACCTGTGGAGAGGGAGCGGTCTGTTGGTAACTCTCGCCAGGTTGAAGCAGTGGCGAGCCCCCCAGTTGCTGGTCCTCCGGCTTCACTTCCTAAAGTGGCTGCCCTGGCTGGGAAGAAGAGGTCCTTCTCAGGGAACCTTAAGCTGATGGAGTTCCCAGCTATGCCAGCTCCTGTTCCTTCAATGCCTGTGACGTCTCCTGGAATGTCTGTTTTGTCCAGGAAGACTGCTGCTCGGCCTTTGCAGAAAGGCAAGGGTATTTTGTCTGAATTCCGCCCCGGGCCGTTCGATTATTTGGACGGTCAAGGAGAGAAGCATGTCGTGTATGAGAACGACAGTGCTATTGATGACCCTTGTGTTGCCCGGGCTGTGAATGAGGGTATCGTCCTGGATGCTGATGCCCGAGCAGTGAAGTCGCAGCCATTGTTGGTAACCTGCTCGAAGATCAACGCATCATTGTCTTTGGTGAGTGTGAGCATAAGTCGCATTTGTTTTGTTTATGCTTTGACATTTTGTCTAAATTCTGTTGTTGGTTGCAGCTCAATGCCAGCTTCCAGGAGGTGCGTTTGGTTGCTGAGATTGGCGCTCGAGCTGAGATTGAGTTGAAGGAACTCAACGAGAAGCTTGAGCAGGTGAAGAACGTTGCTGCCGTTGCTGAGTGCAAGGTCAAAGACAGGGATGCGCAGGTCGCCGCGCTGAAGGAGACGGTGGAGCAGTTGAAGGAACGTAACGCTGCTTCTCAATCTTCTGTTGAGTATTGGCAGAAGGTGTGTCAGGAGAATGAAGCGGCGTGGAAGGCCTACTGCGACCAACTGGTGAAGGCTATGACGGGGTCGCCCGAGGGAGAGGAGACGCAAGGTGGTGTTGATGATACTTTGGCACCAGCTCAGGACGCCTCGATGGGCCCTAGTGACCAGGTCGTTGGAGCCTTTGTTGAAGTTGATGCTTCAGGCGACCAGTCTGCGCAGCAGTAAACTAGCCTTGGTGTCCCTTTTTTGTATTGGGTAACCTTGTGCAAAGTTTGCTTCTTGCACTCCTTGTTCTTGCAGTATGTCTTCTTGCATTCCTTGTACTTGGCATAGCTTCCAGAGCGTATTCTTGAGAGCCCCCTTGTAATTTTGAGAGCTTGAGTGGATAACTCTTTGTCTTTTGTATTTGCCATCAGTAATCAGTTTTTACTTTGATGACTTTGTATGGATTCCTTTTGACCAGCTAGTTTCCAGGAAGTCCTGGTAGCTCGTTCAGAAGGCAGGTAGACGAGATGAATGGCTGCAAGTAGGACGTACTGAAACTGTTCCTCTTGTATGCCTTGATTCTATTTTGCTTGTACCTGTAATTGTTAAAATCTCATCAAGAAAAAAGTTAATTCAACGATTTACCTTGCACTGCTTTTCATGTCGTTTTGCCTGCTTGAATAGGATTTGCAAACAATAAGTAACATTTGCTCGACCTGCTTGGGTTTGAGGTCACATTCAATATAGTTGTGCTTGGGTCGAGGGAAGAGAATGACCAATGCACCAAGTTAAGTTGTTAGTGATTTAACTTAACAAAATTTTAAATTATCAAAGGGGCTGGAGTTTTGATAATTTGTAGGTCGAGGGGTTGGACCTTTAGTAGCCATTCATGTTTGAGCAAAAATGAAGGCAAAAGTGAATTTATACACTGAAATGCAATGAATGGATGCTTACATTTCATTGATAAAATTTCTTTAAGTGAAATGCATTCCATGGGTTCTTAACGATCTCCCCTTCTGGTGTTTGAAGACGATAAGAACCGTTGCTCTGGACTTTCGTGATAATGTAAGGGCCTTCCCAATTGGCGTTCAGCTTGCCAATCGTGTCCTTTCTTTTGTTGTGGAACATTTTTCTTAGGACTAGTTCCCCTGGCTGGAAAGTTCTTGGTCGCACGCCTTTGTTATAAGCTCGCTTGAGTCTCTGTTGGTATTTCTCGAGCTTTATAGCGGCGTGGTTACGTCGTTCTTCAAGGAGGTCGACTCCAAACGACCAGGCTTGGTTGTTGAGCTCAGTGTCGACCAGAAGTGATTTGGTCGTTCCAAATGTTAGCTCGGTGGGAATAACTGCCTCAACTCCGTAGCATAGGCTGAAAGGTGACATCCCAGTGGACGTACGAGGGGTTGTCCTATAGGCCCACAAGATGTTTTCCAATTGTTGTGGCCATTGATCATGCTGGTCTTCGAGCTTCTTCTTCAAATTGTTTAGAATCTGTCGATTTGCAGCTTCGACCTGGCCGTTGGCTTGCGGGTATCTAGGAGTTGACCTTGAATGCTCGATTTTCCACAGGTCGTAGAATGCTTTTATATTCTTGCCAACGAACTGAGTGCCATTATCTGTGACTACCCGTTTTGGTAGTCCAAACCTTGTGATGATATTTTCCCACATAAACCTTTGGACATCTGCCTGTGTTACGTTGGTTAATGCAACAGCTTCCACCCATTTGGTGAAATAGTCGACGGCCACTAGAACGAATCTTTTCTCAGACTTCTTTTCCTTGATGAGGGGGCCCATGATATCAAGCCCCCACATGTGGAATGGCCATGGTGCAGTGATGTTAATGAGATCATTTGGATGCTGGTGTTGCTTATCAGCAAAACGCTGGCATTCTTTGCACTTCAAAACAAATTTCTTTGCATCTTCCTTCATTCTTGGCCAGAAGTATCCCTGAGAGATTGCTTTATGGGCTAAGGTACGCCCACCGGAATGGTTTCCACATTCACCTTCATGGATTTCTTGAAATATCATCTGGCCTTGCTTTGGGATCAGGCATCGTAATAACAATCCAGTTGCAGATTTTCTGAAAAGTTTGCCCTCATGGATTTTGTACATCGTGACTTTATGCAGCAATCGACTGGCCTCCTTTTTGTCGGATGGCAGGACACCAGTTTGAAGGTAAATCATGAAAGGCTCCATCCAAGTCCCCTGGATGTCTGCTGGAGTTGTTTCTAGTAGATCGGAGATTTGATGAACATCCTCTTCCTTGAAGAGATATGCGGGCTGTGAGTTGATTGCTATAGTTAGGGCCCGCGGTCTGTCTGACTCAATCTTAGATGCTAGAAATGCCAATGAATCAGCATGTCTGTTGTCATCTCTAGGTATGTGCTCAATTGTGAAATAGCTGAGCTTGCTGATGAGCTCTTTTGCTTTGCTAGCATACCTGATTAGGTTGATCCCATTGATCTGGTAATTGTTAGTAATTTGATTGACTACCAGTTGTGAATCACTGTACACCTTGAGACGAACTGCTTGCAAGTCGATGGCCATTTGTAGGCCCTGTATGAGTGCTTCATACTCGGCCTCGTTGTTGGAGGTCGAAAAGTCCAGACGAGTTGCTCTTTCGAGCTGTGAACCTGCAGGAGAGATTAGCACAGCACCTATTCCACTTCCATTGGAGTTGTGGGAACCATCTACATACAGCTGCCATGTATCTGGAGGGTTGTCTTGGACTTGCCTTGTTTCAGGCTCTGGTTCCCAATTGACATCCTCTGCTGGATAGTCTACCAAAAAGTCTGCGACGACCTGGCCCTTGACGGCCTGTCGTGAAACGAACTCGAAAGTGTAGTCACCCAGCTCGGCTGCCCATCGAACCATACGACCTGTTTTGTTTTTCTTTTCGAGTATGTGGCGTAATGGCTGATCGGTGATTACTTTTACAGTGTGTGCTTGAAAATAAGGCTTGAATTTGCATGCAGCGTAAAGTAGTGCTAATGCTAACTTCTCTAGAGGTGTGTACCTTATTTCGGCCTGCTGTAAGACTTTGCTTGTGAAGTAGATAGGTCGTTCCACCTGATTGTCCTCCTTGAAAAGTACTGCGCTTATCGCAAAATCTGATGTTGCGAGGTAAACGCCAAGTACATCACCATCGTTTGGTCTTGTAAGAACTGGTGGAGTAGACAGATATGCCTTGAGATCGTTGAAGGCCTTCTCGCACTCTTCTGTCCACTCATATGTAGCCCCCTTCTTTAAGATATGAAGCATTGGTCGACATTTGTCTGATGCTCTTGAGATGAATCTGTTTAGAGCTGAGACCATGCCGTTGAGTTTCTGGATCTGTTTCTTTGTTTTTGGGCTTGGCATGTCAATGAGGGCTCTTATCTGATCTGGGTTTGCTTCAATGCCTCTTCTGGTAACCAGGTAGCCGAGGAATTTCCCTGATGCAACTCCGAACAGACACTTCTCTGGATTAAGACGCATTCTGTATTGCCTCAATCTTTGGAATGCCTGGTCGAGATTGTATAAATGATTCTGCTCTTCACTGCTCTTTACTAGCATGTCGTCAATGTAGACTTCCATTGTTCGACCTAACAGGTCGTCGAACATTCTGGTGACCAGTCTCTGATAGGTCGCACCTGCATTCCGCAGCCCGAATGGCATAACTTTGTAGCAAAAAATGCCTTGCTCTGTTGTGAATGAGGTCTTCTCCTGGTCAGGCTCGTACATTGGGATCTGGTGTATCCCGAATATGCGTCCATAAATGACAGTAGCTCAAAGCCGCATGTCTGATCGACTAGCCTATCGATTCGTGGCAGTGGGAATGAATCTTTAGGACAAGCTTTGTTCAAACTTGTGAAGTCGATGCAGACTCTTGTTTTCCCATTCTTCTTTAAGACTGGGACTATGTTGGCTAGCCAGTCTGGAGTATCGACTTCTCTGATGAAGCCGACCTGTTTGAGTCTATTGATCTCTTCATTGACAACTTCATGGAATTTGGGAGCAAGTCTCCTTGGTTTCTGCTTGACAGGCCGATAATTGGGATTGACCCGTAGCTTATGGCATGCAATTGATGGATCTATTCCGGGCATATCGATATACGACCAAGCAAAAACATCTTTATTATTTGAAAGAAAATTTACAAAGTTGACGAACTTATCTTCTTCCAATTCTGAACCTACATAGACATATCTTGGGTCCTCATCTGACCCAATGTTCACACGCACGCCTGGATCGGTGCTTCCGAGACTAAGCTTGGGGGAGCTCGCTTGCTCCTTCTGTAATTGCTATTTAGCAGGTTCAGCCTTTTCCTTGGATGGGCTCTTTGACCTGTTGTTGCCCTCCTGAGCCTCTGATGTGATCGGGCTCTTTCCTTTGTTGTCAGCATCCTTGGTTCCAGAGGTGGATGGCTTTGGAGGTGGCACAGCTTCGATAATGCCGTGGCATTCCTGTGCGACGTTCTGGTTTCCACGAAGCTCCATTATCCCATGTGGGCCAGGATAGCAGAATACTTGGTGGTATGTTGATGGCACACCTCTCATAGCATGGATCCACTTTCGACCCAGAATTGCATTGTACTTGCTTGCGATGTTTAGAATGCTGAACTTGGATGTGACAACGACCTTGTCTTCTCTTCTGCCCACAGTGACGGGCAACAAAATTTCTCCCTTAGGATCTTCTCTAGAACTGCTGAAGCCTAAGATCGGTGTGAAGTCTGGGATGAGAACTGAATCGGGCAACCTCATGTCCTTGAAGGTTCTGTACATGAGAATGTTACATGATGCTCCAGGGTCAATGAATACCCTCTTGATAGTATAATCTGCAATCCGCAGCTCAACGACAAGGGCGTCATTGTGAGGAGTAACGACCTTGTTGAGATCGTCCTCAGTAAAAGTGATATCAGACTCTTGGCGGGCAGGGATGTTAAAACGAGCTGCTCGGCCCGTAATGGAGTAGACATGATGGAGATGCTCTACTCGTCTCTTCTTATCTCGTGAGACAGGGGTGTGGTGGGATTCATCGATCATGTAGACTACATGACCGTCTGATTCGCTATCGCTGTCGATCTTTTGTGCGACCTTCTTGTTGATCTGGTCGCGTAGGTCTCCTGTTGGACCTAAACGTTGGGAGAGGCTACGCCCTCTGCTGCGTGCTGGACTTGCTGAGGCCGTTCTGGCCTTGCTGTGATTTCTTTTTGTGGAACGGGGAGGCGTTCTCGACTCCTTCCTCACCCGCTTGCCTGTGGATTCCACATTCCTTCCGAGGATCCAATTGTTGAGCCTTTTCTCATCGGCCCATGTTTGCAGTGCGCGTTTCAGAACGCGACAGTCATCAGTCTGATGACACCGTACTTTATGGACTTTGCAGTACGGGCGACCAGATGTATCCTCCAACTGTGTGAAGGCAGGAATCTTGCACCAATGGTTGTGCTTGATCCTCTCATAGATATAACCGGCTGGTCGCGTGAACCGGTGATACTCCCGCTGCTCGGTAGGCAGCGACTTAGCTTTGAACCTCTTTCCATCTGATCGAGGTCGCTTAGTTGAGCCAGACTCAATGTTGCTGACTACGTGGTTCTTCTCCCTCCCAGTGAGGGCTTCTTCAAGCTTTATATAACGATCTACCTTCAGGTAGAGCTCGTCAGTGATGAAGGTCTCTTCATTGCTAAAGACTTGTGGAGGTCGGATCCTTGGATCAGACCGTGAGAGAAAGCAATAGTTGCAAAGGCCTCATGCTCCTTTGCGAAATCCTGAATGGAATGCAATTCAGATTTAAATCGAGCAAAAAATGTGCTCAGAGACTCACCATCTTGCTGCTTGACTTTGAATATGGAATCGATGGTGACAGGGCGTTTCTTGTTATGGATGTAAAAGATGACAAACTGTTTCTCGAGCTCTGCAAACGAGCTGATGGATCCTGGCTTCAATCGATGAAACCAGTCGAGAGCTGGTCCGGTGAGGCTGGACTGGAACAGCAAACACAAAAGATGATCTTCCTTGATCAGTGGGAGAGACTTCCGGAATCCCTTGACGTGGTCGGTTGGATCTCCGACTCCTGCATACTGGTCGAACTTGGGGGCATTCAGCTTGTTAGGCAAATCGTGCTCCAGGATCTCTTTGGAGAAAGGAGACTCCTGGAACTGCTGGAGGGACTGGACAGCAAGTTGCTCTGCAGTGTGGCTCTTGGAACGGTGGAGGAGAGCCTGGGATGCTTTGAACTCGGCCAGCTGCTGGCTGAGTTGCTCGTACTTCTGGTTGGAATCATCTGCAGGAATGACTCCATGTCCGCCATTTTCAGGTTGCTGCGGGTTTGGTTGTGCAGCCTTCAGACGTTCATTTTCTTCCTGCAAACGTGTAATCTGTGCTTGCAGATCTTGGATAGTGACTTCCTGATTAGTCATTTGGATGAGTGGTTTTTGACTTTGGGTGGGAGGGTTTGGGTTTTTCGATTATATCGAATTCCTTGCAGTCGGCGCCAAATGTATTAACCTATTTCTAGATTAATGCATTAACAGGGTCAGGTCGCTATGGAGACTTGACCAAATGGGGATGTTTGAGATTGGGGTGGCTGCACCTCGTTGAGATCGAGATTGCCTACGTACTCTAGCTCGGGGGAATTGAACCTAGAGATCAAGCCATCGTAGTTCTGTTTATATAGAAGATAGAAGGGCGTGGATCGTGGATCTTGCAGATTCTCCGCCATCATAATGAGGATTAAATGAGTAACGCGCACGGATCATCCCTGTGAATTAATTATGTAACTGATGAGAATATTCTGTGCATTGAATGAGAGCACGTGTGTATAGCAGGTCGCTGCTCGTTGTGTGGTCGGGTCGCTTCGGTCGAGCTGCTAGCAGGTAGAGACCGTGGCGACCTGATGGATGGATGACTGTGCCACGTGGCTGCTTTTGATTGGTCGGAGTATGTAGTACCCCTACATATGCCTTACATAAAAAACAATGCATATGCGCTTGGATTTTTACTTTGCCGCATGTGGTGGAGTTTAGTCTACATCACTCTAATGTCATTCCCGCGTGGGAGGGATTTTTGCCTCCATCTTTTCAAATACACGAGGGTAGGGTGTAGCCTACATCTTTTTGACAAACACAAACTCAAGAAGTGCAATACCATGATAACGTGCAACACAAGAACTAACATCTCTTGAGTGCATCCGTCAGAGCATGACCCTCACAACCCCAACGGGTTCTTAGCCAACTGATATTGCATCAAAGACAATCAAATGGCTGGGGATAAAGTGAGTCATTGACCACTAACAAGAGTTGTAATAGGAAGATAAGAATGTTCAATAACACTAACAACAAGATGAACATTAACCAAAACAAAGGAGAGATAGCTCAAGATCACATAAATACTCGAGAGATAGAGAAGTTCTATGAGCTCAAAGAATATGTAAGTGGTTTCCAAAAACTCCCATTATGCAAGCATGCCGTGCACTGTGCAAACAAGCGAGAAAAAATGCATGATACATACCAAAACATACTTAAGAGTTCAGAAAGAGAAAACACCCAAACATATTGCAACTTATTTAAGACAATTGAATTAAACCAATATCTCAGAAAAGATGCAACCAACAACACATACATGGAATAAATAAAGAAAAAACAAAAAATAGAAGGAATAACCAACAACCCCCCCCCCCTTTTATTATTAACAATGTATTCAGACATGCAGCATAATCTGCAAGCTAAACAAACAAAGCATAAAAAACAGAAGTACCAAACAAATAGCCTATGTGGTTAGAGAAATATGCAATTCAAATAACACAAGGCTAGAAACAAACTACATCATCCCAAATATGAGACACCACCAGACTTTTGCAAGTCCAGAAAAACCTACAACTTATCTTTTCTTACCCATACTTGTTTAACACTAGGCGTGCACACCTTGGGAGTTGAAAAGATATGAGATCTCCCCTTAACAAGCTTTGCAATAGACTTGTCTTTAACTAATTCCACCTTAGTCTTTGACTTCCTTTTGTTGGAGTACCTGTTTTTCTTAAACCTATGACAATAAACATTAGAATTCCAAGGTCTAGAAAACGCACAAGAAGGAACATAAGAATCAACAAGATTATAATTATAAGGAACATGAGAATAACATTTAACATGTTGATTAAAATCCCAACAAAAGATATCCAAATGACCATCTCTACCACAATAAGAACAATGAAAATTATTAGATTTTCTCGAACAAGTCTTATAAGAAGATGCAGTAGTGGTGGGTAAACCATGTATGTCATTATTTGGTTTATGACATTGTCCCTTAACAAAACCCATACCTCCCCTATTAGAACAAGATGGCTTATTAGCAAAAACAACCTTATCATTAGCCTTAGACTTAAACTTTATGCGAGAAACATGCTGAAAACTATTAGTATTAAGTCTAGTCTCAATAGGCGGGGTAGGCAAAAGGGCAGGCAAACTAGATTTTACAGAAGTAGTCACACTAGATGGTCTAGTAGAACTAGCAATAGGAGAGTCAAATTTAGTTTTGTCCGAAACCTTCAATTGGAGTTGAGTAGACGTTAAATCGTTCTTTGTTACCTCATACTCCACCAAAAGAGATTTGTACTTCTCATCAACCTCCTGATTGGCCTTCTCTAAAGCTGCAATTCTACACAACAAGTCAAGTTTTTCTTTGTCAAATAATTGAGAAATAGAAATTGCATCATCTGCAGAAGAAAAAATTTGTTTTTCAAGAGTCTCAATTTTATCCTGCAAAGTAAAATTAGCCTTTTCCAATTTTTTGATTTTGGAATCATAAACTTCCCCTTGAAGCATATAGTCTTCTGCACAATGTCTGAGTCGTTGTTCTAGAGAATCAACCTTAGTCTGCAAAACACCATTATCTTCAAAACAAAAATTATCAGAAATAGTAGACAAATTACAATTAGCTTTATTAAATTTTTCTTGCAAATCAATATTAGCTTTTTGTAATCTTTCACATTCTTTTGCAGAAAGTCTGTAAAGAAGAGCCCAATCACTATTGCTAACAACATACAAATTATCATCCTTTTTCAAAATCAGATTTTGGTTTTGTAGATTTAGACAATTTAGCAATAAAATTATTATAACCAGACTCATGAACCATTATTGCACTCATAGGATCTACGCGTGAGCCATTACGCTCCATAACAAGCGCCCTGCTCCTGATACCAATTGAGAAACCACTATATGTGCAATATAACAATAGTAAAGCAAACAATAAAGCAGTAAACAAATAAAGAACACACGATATTTTTTAACTTGGTAAAACCCAATATGGGAAACGTCCACGGTTGTCCTCGCGACAACAAATAAATCCACTAGATGAAAAGAGATGTACAAACCTATCAACTACCTGCAATCACTGCGAGTTGACACTACCGGTTATCTCTAACACCTTGATTTCACCAGAGCACCTTGATGTACGCACAAGACACTCGACTTCTTGATGAACACACAAGAAGACTCGAAGCTAAATCAATATAAACAATAATGAAAAAGAAGATGAATGGGGAAGAAGAAGATGAGTTCAATCACCAAAAACAACCTAAAACCAAAACCTAAACAAACTCCAAGACTAGATGAATTGGACGGCCAAAGAACTACCTTGTTCTTTGGAAGAGAAACCCTATTTATACTTAGGGTTGGAAAACACAGAAAATGGGCCGAAATAGAAGAAATCCACATTGGACGTACGTACGTCGAAACAACGTTCGTACGTCTCCACACTGTAAAAGTTCGCTGCCTGCTTGGACGTACGAACGCCCTAACTAGGTACGTACGTCCTGACCAAAACATGTTTGCTGCCTAACATGACGTACGTACGCCCTAACTAGGTACGTACGTCCTAACCCAAAACTTACTTTTGACACATTGACGCGAGGACACAGACTCGGGACGATGTGCGTACAACTTGGTTTTCCTAACAATGAACTCAAGGCGAGATAACCATGGACACCCAATGTCACAAAATTGATGTCAAACAAACTTCGTGCCGGTTTCAGATACACCTGTATCATGATGTGATTGGTTTCTTTTGTCTCATGTGATAATCAGGTCTTCTTAAGAGTAATTCCTGCATCTTAAGTAAAATAGGTAGATACAAAATACTAGAGTTGAGAATCTATCTATCCTAGCAATATCCGAGAGGTGAGTTAGGGAGTTGCATAACCCGGGAGGTGAGCAACTATAACGAATATACATGGGAATTGAATTGTAGTTTTGGTAGATTCAAGATGTGAACATGTCCCATATTTCCTTTACTGATCTTACTCCCGATTTAGTAATCATAATTAAAATAATATTAGTTAATTAGTTTAGAACTTCTCTATAACTATATATTGCATCATCTCTTCACACCCTAATTTTTGATAAATGAATATTCGCCAAATAAATAACAAATATTAATTAATAAACCAAAAGTCAGAGTGTGAACATGGCGGTCCCATATGGACCCAGACAAGCACTATCTTTCAAAGCAATATATTACAATGGATCATAAATAACTTCAGAAACATTAATTACCTTATTTCCAAGGTTCAACTCCAGCTCAAGTCTCATTATCTCAAATCCGGTGCTCCTCCTCTACGCCCGACCAAGACGTACCCCAAGTTGCAAAAGAAACAACGAGGGTCAGCAATTCGAATTATATGGTGTCAGTGTCTCGCATGAAAGGAGAGCTCACCAAAACTAACAATGGCCCATTATAAAACAATCAAAATATGCATGCTTTATAATTAATATAATTTCAGATGACTTACCAATTTACCACTTACGAGTGTAACTTTGGTAGGTCAACCCTGCAACAAAAGTTAATATGACCTACCACCTGCTTTGGAGGTTAGCTAAAGTAATAATAAGTAATGAAATAAAACAACGAACAACAATATTCGAAATCAATGAACAATGGTCAACCATTAACTTCCATATAACCACTGAGCAGACAACCATCCTTGAGAAGACAAACAAACCATCACACAGTTGTAACCATTAACACCACTTTGCGTTAGAGTGTATTAATGTCACGTTTTAGTATGATCATTAATTATCAATGTCTGTTAGTTAATTTAATTTGCATCCTAGACACACACACAATTGACATATCTAAAACACTACTATGCCTCTCCGTGTATAAGCCCATAACCACTTCCGTTCACATAGAAAGGAAAGGTGAAACTTATACACATACGCACAAATAACAATGGCATCGAGCGAAAGGTGCATGGTCTCACACATTACTTGTAATAAAGAAGTCTATTGGGCTCACACAGTACCCAAAATAATCATGTCACATAGACAAATCCATAATCAATTCGTATCACACAGATACTTGACTTATATTTGAATCCAGATCCAAAACAGAGTTGTGTGGCAACTAGAAAATTTATCATTAGTCGTTTGTTTCGTTTTGTTAGCACACAGTTAGGTTAATGTTTTATCTCTTCGGCACACAACCACTAATGAAACTCCGCACACAACCATTACACTCGGCACACAGCCATTAAATTAACATTATCACATCGACATTAATTAATCCTTCGCTTTCATAACATGCTTATTAGTTCAATTAAATCAGGGATCATGCCAATAATCCAATTAACAATTATTATAAATCCGGAATTTTCATATGCCATAAAAGATACTCTGGTATAATAATATAACCACTTCCATGTATTTCTCATACCAACCTCATGAAAAAAAATAATTGTGTAATAATAGCATAACAAAGATTCACATTGAAATGTATGAACTTCAATCAAAACATGCAAGGCAGTAAGAGAAGTAATTATTTACATAATACCCCAAATGAATATCAAAATGCATGATACTGTTGACATGTACTCATAACTTTGTACAAAAGTTTGATTAAAGTACCATTTAACATACCCAAACAAGTAATAACATTAATAATGTACATGTAGATAATAATAATATAAATGTATCAAATTAGTGAGTTGTCACTCACCTTAACCCCTTTGTCAGCGTGTCTGTCTTTTTATCAAATTCTCTTTCTCTTTGTTTTCTTTCTTTTCTTTTAATTTCTCTTTCTTTTAAATTCTCTCAATGGGGTCTATGCATCATAATCTCACCTTTTAATCTCTTTCTCTGTCTTCATTATCTCCCACCCTCTCACAGTCTCACTCATCTGTCCCTTTCTTTCTCTATTCTCTTTTTTTCTTTTTCATTCTTTTCACTCCCTTAGGCAGGCCTGTAAAAAAATGGGGGCCCACCCGACCCATTCAACGAAAAAACCCTTAAAATTTAACCCTTATGATTTTTAAGGTAGGGCCGGCCCGACCCTCTCCATTTAAGAGTCAGGTTAGGGTTTAGCTTTGGAAAAACTTAGACCCTACCCTTAGCCCGACCCTAATTAGCCCTCCTAAAACACGACCCTCATTAATATATGTACAATTTTCAATATATTTCTCTTTATTATGAAATTTGAACATTCTTTTAGAGTTTTAATTATAAAGATTCTTACCATTAGACATAGATGTTATTTTTGTTAAAGTTATATACAATTTACCATATATTTATCGAATAATTTTCCGAACCGGTTGTTAAAAATTATTACTTATAACTAATGGAAATTGATTCTCAATAGATTTTTTATTAACAATCTATTTCATTATTGAGCATGCAATAAACAATAATTAGATTATTATTTTAAATATGTATTTGATATTTATCATGCTAGAATTTTATCAATTAAGGAGTAAATTTCTAAAGTGAAATTTTGGTAATAAGATAATTTTTGCGTTCTTTGTATTTATTAGTTGTAATGCTCTTGAGTAAGATAATATCATATACTATAAAAACTTTGTTGTAAAAAAAATATATTTGTACTTTTAAGAATTGAAACATATTATACGTATTTTCAAAAAAATTAAAATGATATTAATAAAAACATGATCCCATGTTTTTTTTTTTAATTAAAACATGATCATATATATCGACCCTATCAACCGGGCCAGTTAGCTTGGCACTCAAGCCTTTTTAAAAAGGGCTAAGAGTCAGGTGAAGTTTTCATAATTTTCGTTTTAGCCCGCACTAACCCGACCCTTATCATCTTTAAGGGTAAGGCTGGCCCGACCCTTAAAGTGTTAGGGCTCAAGGGTTTAAGTGCTGGGCTAGCCCTACCCGGCCTATTTTACAGGCCTACCTTAGGCAGTTGCTATGACGGCTATATTGAATTGTAAAATAATAAAACAAACTATAATCTAGGTTTTTGTGTAACATCTAACCCTCCACTAATTAGACCTAATAGGCCAGTTTTATTTATCTTATCATTGCCACATAATTAGCCCATTGTTTTTTTACCTTTACACAACTTTTGACCCATTCATATTTTCCACATCATCGTGACATGACATGTTACAAACTTTTACCATTACCATTACTAAGCTACGTCCACATTTGATCCACCCTTCTCTCCTCTCTTTTAAATTTAAAATTACCAAATTACCCCTAGGCATATTAAATTTCTACCTCCCATTTATGTCATCCAATTAAAAGACCACTATACCCATTGCACTACCATAAGCTCCAATATATCCATCCGACAAATGATTTTAATAATAATAAAAAAAAATCCATGTGTTTCCAAATTGAAATTCAATTCTAACAAATCCTTAAAATATAAATTTTAAATGAATAGAAAAATCTGGGTTGTTAGAATCTCTAGTAATAGTCAGTTCTTCTTAATTGATTGAGTGGATTGATACCCTTCCTTACTACATATTTGATCTTTTGGAAGTATTATTGTTGTGCGTAGGTTGAGTTAACGACACTTCACTTCAACAATGTCCTACATCACTATCACATCACATTCTCATATTACATACTCAATATACCAACAACACAGATGTAGACCATGTGATCTCCAGTCTTGACCTGCAGAGCTTCTTTGTCAGGATCATATCTGGAATGAACCCGGAGTCTGGCAGACGTTGCATCTCGTATTCTCGTACTTCGGGGCTGTGCAATTCTTCATCTCGTGACCATAATCGTTATGGTTCTCATATTTCTTTAACTTGTCTCTCCGGCTTTCTGTGTATGTCGAGTGAGGGGCTGACTTGTTGACTAAACCTTTGCCATTGATCTTCCTATAGACTTCATCTATAAAAAACTTGAGTGTTTGGAGCCCCGCGAAAGGTTTTTCCTATTTTTGTCTTTGCCTTTGTCAGGAGATTTGTTCTCCTTCTAGTCCTTATATGAGACCCACTTTCTTTTTCCTTTGGAGCTTTGTGAGAGACGATTGGCCACCAGAACATGAACATAGACCACAACAAGTGTATTTTAAGGTTATATGTTCTCTTTTGTAATTTGCATGTTATTATATACTACAAATATAGGCTCCGGATTTTGCCAAGGGCAAATATTGATTTTGCCAATGGTTTTGTCTCAAGATGACTTGATTGCCCTAAAGTTTTCTTACCATTTAAAACACTAGCCGTTTAATTATTCTATTTGTAAAAATACAAATTTAACCTTCTTTTAATTAAAATTAGACTCAATTCTCTTCAATTAAGCTATCAATTAGGAGAGAGAATTTTTTCTCATAGGTAGGTTCTCTAATTATATAGAGTATAGATATGAATGACATCAACAATAATTATATGGTAATAACATATTTGTTCCTTATTTCAAAAATTATTCAATTATATTTTACCTAACTTCTCTCTTTTTGACACTATCCAAAATTAGCCAATATAGACTAGAATCATAGAACACAAGTTTGTAACTAATCAACAATTTTTCAAGAAAAACAAACTTATTATTCATTCTTTAAACGGATGACTTATGAAGAGAAAATTAATTACCAAGTTTAATCGGAAATTAAATTAAACCTAAAATTTAACAAAATTAATCAATATTGGTAGAGAATGTTAAGAAATGCACTTATAGAATATAAACTCCTCATGAAATAGATTTTACCTCTAGAAATGAATTTAATATAGATTAAGGTGATGGCAAATCTATTATTAGAAAAAACAATTATTTGATATAATAGATAAAAGTTGTGTTATTTTATGGCAGGAAAATTTAAGGGCAAATAAGTCATCCTTTGGACGAAACCATTGGCGAAATCAGTTCAGTCCTTGGCAAAATCCAGAGCCTAAATATATATAAATATGTCAATCAAATTATTATTATCTTCATGTCTTTCATATGTTTTACGATTTTGTTTCATATTATTGTTCATAAGTTTTTCATTGACCTTAATTATAAACAAGGAAACAAACTATAACAAGCGTATTTTAGTGTTCCTTGTGCTATTTTGTATTGTGTAAATGCTTGTATACAAATTTATTATACTTCTATATTGTTTAATTCGATAGAATAAAGCTAAATTATTAACATAGTTATCATGATTTCACTTAATTTTTTTTATTAAATAAATAAATAAATAAAATAAATATTTAATATATTAATAAAAAAATACAAAGTACAAAGGGATCAAGGGATGAGGTTTCACTGGAACAAGACTCATAAAAAATATAACATAAGACAATCAACAAGGCAAATAAACTTGAGAATTGTTTAATATAATCAAACCCCAAATGGATCAAGAGATGAGTTATCCCTACAAACCCCAAATGGTATAACTTAATATTATTATAATGTTCAATTAGCTCCACTATATTTAAATTTCTACTTTGGACGTAAAAATATAGATTTAAGTTAACGCATCTAATTAACAAAAATAACCCTTTTTTAAGATCTTTCGAACATGATTACACCTTAATCCTATTACGTAACAGTATAAATATTTAACTAATAATCCCAGTTTAGAATTTATCAAAAAAAATATAAATAAATAAATAATCCTAGTTTAGATTGGTGAATTATTTTATGATTATACCATGAGTCTTGAGAGATTGTTAGGGTATTTTATGATTTTTCTTTATATTACTGTAAACAAGCCCTTTATTGACCTACCAAACAACTGCTAGCTCAGTTGGTTTGGTACTCCTCTTAAACACTCCTAAGAATGAGAGGTTGTGAGATCAATTCCTTCCAAGAGCGCTTGGGGGAATTTCTCATGTAATTCTTAATTAGGTGTGTCTAAGCATGATGTGGCCGTCTGGTGTTCTTCAACGAAAGTAAGTCCCTATGTAGAAGTATTCTTCGAGTAGCAAGGTGACGATGTGGCCGTTTGGTGTTCTTAAGAGAAAGCACGTCCCTAAGCATCAACACTAGTATTTCTAGCCTTCAGGCCTTGTCTTTGTAAGCCTTCGATCGGGCCCTATCCTTGTAATCCTTCGGACCATGAATATTAACAAAAAAAAAGAAGCCCTATATTGACTTTAGCTATAAACCAACAAACAGACATTAACATTATGTTATTTTGTATTGTGCAAGTGTTTCTAAACTATTAAGAGTATTGTCAACATGATAATCAAATTATTATAATACTCATGTCCTTCAAATGATTTAATATATATACTCATGATTTTAGTATAATAAATTTAAAGAAGTTTATTTTTTCGAAAAGTAAACGATTAATATATTAATAAAAATAAAGATACAAAGTATAGAGGGATCCAGGGATGAACTTTCACTACAACAAGACTCATATAAAATATAACATAAGACAATCAACAAGCAAATGACCATGAAAATTGATTTAATATTATAATCATGTTGGATCTGCTCCCACTATTATTCATAATAGCTAGTTTTGTCTTGGACCTCAAAATATGGATAAAGTAACATGTTTGGTTCACAAAAAGAACCTTTCCTTGAGTACTGATGACCTTATTAGATATATAATTTAGGAACATGAATATACCTTCAGATGATTAATCAACAATATATACATACTTAAGCTTAACTACCAATCTTTCTTTTGATTGGTAAGGTATTTTACGATTATAAGTATTTATAACTCTAGTTTTGCCAATTTCTTAAGGTATTTCATGATTCACCTTCATATTATTGATTTATTGTTGACAAGTTGTTCATTAACCTTAGCTATAAACCAGAACATAGACCATAACAAGTGTAGTTTAAGGTTCCTTATTCTCTTCTGCACGTTCTTGTATACTATTATTTTCAAAATGTCAATCAAATTATTATAATCCTCACGTCATTCTCATGTATTAATATATTAATTAATTGCTTAGTTTTAAGAATAAAGGTGTGGTTATTAACATCTCCAATCCATCTATAATATTTTAAAACTTGTTAAATTAAAAAAAAAAGGTTAAGTTGAGCCTAAAGTCATCTTCAATCTATTTATAATATTAGCTTTTTCATAAGTTATCTATAAGAGAGTCCACAAGTTTGTTGAATTTTTTTATGGAAAAACATATATCAGTTACATGGCACTCTTAACACGGCGCAGGATTGCTAATGTCACGTGTGAATTTAACTTATTTTTTTCTCCATGTGAAAGATTCCCTTTTATTCATTAAAATAATAGTTGTTTTTATTAAAATAATATTATAAAAAGAAACAAATACTTACACAAATCACGCGGAACTATAGGAGTCGTGCAAGTATGGAAACGGTATGGAAGCATTGAAGATAGCTTAATTTTTGGCTAAATTTTCTTCATAAAAATGCTGAGGTGGCTCTATAAATTAGTCGAAGGATTGAATATATGCTCTTACAGTATTATCATGATTTTAGTATAAAGAGTGTCTGTGCTTCCCATGGTTGGAATATTTTGGGAAAGAATTTGGAAATTGTTGATGTATTTGTTGGTAGGAATGAATTAGAATTGGTACGTGATAGTCAAAACTTGTAAATCTTGTTTGCGTAGCTTTTTGTTTGGTAAGGTGTTGGGTGAGAAACATGATCAGCAAGGTATGATAGGGGTGGTGTTTTCAGTAGATAGGAAAAAAAAACTAAAAACTGAAATATAAATACAAAAAATTGTACAAACAACCATATGTATTTATATTTAAAGTACCAGATGTACAGTATGTGCAACAAAAGTAGTAAAGACAACCATATGTAGTTATATTGACAATGGCATATGTACATTGTGTGACAAAAACACCAAAAAGCCAAAAACAAAGTTCCTTCAAAGTTTGAACCCCAATGAAGTTCTTTCAAAGATGTCAAGATTAGACATGCTTGGATTTTTTATGCATGGTTTCATCTACTTTTGAGTAAGTTTGTGCAGTAAATGGTGCATCTGGATGGTCGAGGTTGAAATCTCTGATCTTTCTTTCAAAATTTGAGCTTTCTTCCAACGATCTCCTGCAAAGTTTATTTTACTGCTCTGTCTCCATCAAACTGCGTGTAGTTGAAAGAAAGTTTTATTAGAATGAAATATAGATAATTAAGGTAATGAATTAAGCTTAAGTAGCTACGAGTGTATGCAAGAGGGTCGACGCCAAAGATTGAAACATCAGATGAAGGAAAAAAAAATCTAATACAGAGGTGAAATGGGGATAAATAGAGGAAATCACATATCTATGATAATCAAAGTGGGGAATGCTATACCCCAAGACTTAAATTCAGTAGGTCGTCAAATATTTTTCCAAGGAATGTATCAAGCACTACAATATCTCTCACCTGGAAATCATAAATTTCACGAAAGTCATTTTGTTTGTAAGAGGATAGATATAACTAAAATTCGGGACTTTAAATACTAAGCAAAAATCGTGTAAGATGACACATCCTGCTGGAAATTAAATACTAAGCAAAAATTGAAATTGTAAAAATATCTAGATAATTAAGGTCGATCCAATTTTGTGACCACCTATTGCGTTGAAGTTAATCCTTTTTTTTTATAATGTAAATTTCAAATATTACAGAATTAACATTCATTGATAGTAAAACTCTATCCATAAGGTTCTTACAGTTAGAGGTTATTATACAATTAGAGGTTCTTGCAATTACATATATGACAAAATTAGAAACAAAACCAACCTTGTTCATGGGATCCAATTTCATTTGAAGCAATTGTATTTGGTTGACGGGCCCGAGTTTGCATTCGTTGATGTTCTCTTGCATTTGTGCGTTCTTCTTTAGACATATTTTGTCGACGTGTTCGAGCTTGTAATCGTCTACGTTCTCTTACAGTTGTGCGTTCTTCTTCGGTCATATTTTGTCAACATGCATTAGCTTGCAAGCGTTGATATTCTCTTATATTTCTGAGCTCTTCTTCAGTCAACCGAATTCAATGTTGTCTATAACTCTACATTGCCAACGGGCACATTCTCTTTGAAGACTTCATTGTTCATTACTCATGCTAAATCTGCGCAATTGAGACGGAGATCGAGAACAACTATGATTAACATCCATGGGCTGCAAAAAGAATAGTCACTCAATATTCAGTCTAAGTTTTTTTTTTTTTTTGTAACGTCAACATGACAGAAGAAAGACGGTTCAACAATATGACTAACCAAATCAATTTTTTTTCCAAAAATGTTACTAATATCTTTAGAACGTGAATAATCATATTAGTGGAATAGAATACAATTTTGAAATGAATGAACAAAAAGTTGCGGAAGATTGAGGGAACACCATAAGTTGAAGGAGCCTAAAGAACTAAGTTAGATTAGAATACAAATTCATACTATGAAGAAATTGATCAAACCCCTAAATAGTATGAAATGACTTGGAATGAAATAAGCAAAAGAAACAACATTACCAAGTAATTGATGAATGATAATCCTCGGTTGAGTATATTTTTTTTAAAAAAAGAGAAATTATAGATTCAGAGAGCCCAAAAATGTAACTCTTTTGCAGAAGAGATGATATCAACATAGTACTAAAATTCAAATTCATGAAGAGGTATAAGAGATTAAAATATAAGAAAGGGGGGGGGGGGGAGGTTAGAAGTTCTCAATTAATTAATTTAAAATTTAAGTTAAGTAAAAAATAGGACTTCAAGTTAATTCGTATTAGATTCGATGAATATAGCGTATCGATTGACCTAAAAATAGAAGGTTGAAAGTAATTGGTATTTGGATCGATAAGAATGAATTAGATGAACTTATTATTCTTACTATCAGATTATTGGTTAGAAAGGAGTTAAAATTGTTTAGGAGCAGTTTTGACAAAAAATGAATAGTTAATACTAGAGAACTGACCTTGATATTGATAAGGAGTTGAAGAACTCACTTTCAAATTGGGGAAGAAGGTGGAAGCTAGAGGTTTGCAGTTTTTTTTTTGGATTGCAGAGGCAGTATGAGCGAAAGAGATGGGGAAAGAAGGATAGAAAGAGTTAGAAGACACAACAAAGGAAGGGTATGAAAATAATTTAGGCAAAAGGGCAAGGGTGTAATTTTGATTATTAAGTGAAGCAGGCAGATGCAGAGTGACATGCCTCAGTGTGCGGCCGGCTTCTAAAGATTAAGATGGAGTGAACAAACTCGTAAGGAGGGCAATTAGTTGGTTCGTCCCATCAGACCGATGTACATACATGAAAAGTAAGGAGTTTCCATTCTCGTTGATTTTCTCTTAGTTTGGTCGACTAGATGAGGTCATGGAGAATAAAACAAGGGGCAAGAAGAACAATTATAGTCCTAGTAGAGAGAAAGTTGTAATCCCAGTAAAGATAAAGTTGTATCCTAGATGAACCAATTATAAGATATCTAATTTTTCATACAAATAAATATCATAGTAATTCGGTAACGTATATATAATGCAACATGATTTCACATTTTCATAATTAAAAAAAGTCATAGCTAACAATGTGTTTAGTTAGAAGACACAACAGCGGAAGGGTAGGAAAATAATTTAGGCAAAAGGGCAAGGGTGTAATTTTGATTATTAAGTGAAGCAGGCAGGTGCAGAGTGACATGCCTCAGTGTGCGGCCAGCTTCTAAAGATTAAGATGGAGTGAACAAACTCGTAAGGATGGCAATTAGTTGGTCCGCCCCATCACACCGACGTACATGCATGAAAAGTAAGGAGTTTCCATTCTTGTTGATTTTCTCTAAGTTTGCTCGACTAGATGAGGTCATGGAGAACAAACCAAGGGGCAAAAAGAACAATTATAGTCCTAGTAGAGATAAAGTTGTAGTCCTAGTAGAGATAAAGTTGTATCCTAGATGAACCAATTATAAGATATCTAATTTTTCATACAAATAAATGTCATAGTAATTCGGTAACATATATATAATGCAATATGATTTCAAATTTTCATAATTAAAAAAAGTTATAGATAACAATGTGTTTAGCTAAAGAGTCCATCTTTAACGGGGGTTTTTTATTTTTTGGCAAGCAGGGTTGAGGGGACGCTTACCTCTTCAAAAATTACGTGTGGATATCAACAATCAGCTATTGACGTGTTTCGAACCCACAACCTTGATCTCCACTTAGTGAGAGGGGTGTTTCTAATGAGCCACAAGCTCATTCGCAAACCTCAGAATATTGTTTTACATCACTGATGGAAATACTTTCAACTAGAGAAATAGGTCTTACTGCAAAAAAATAAAAAAATGCAAACATGATTATTGATTGCCTCAAGATATTCTTAGTCACATTGCATCTATCCTCGAATTTAAATCTATACAAAGAAAATGTTTAGTTTCTTTCAACAAAAGAAAATTTCTTTGAATATAATTTTCTTAAAAGAAGATGAAGAACAGGAAGATTATATAATTATTAATATTATAAGAGTGAATGGCTTGCTTAGTTCAATTTTGTCAGGCCAAAAATATAAAAACAAATTTTAAAAGAAAAAAAATGATGACTAGCAATGTGATGATGGTGGCCTCCAATGAATATGTATTTCGTAGGATCAGTTTTGCTATTCAAAAAGGGCTGGCAGCGCAGTTTGTTGCGTGTTTGTTCTCTAACTTTGTATAATTCCTCAAACTTTTATCAATAAAATTTGTTTTGGATTAGAAAAAAAATTTTAAAAAGTATGGGTTGTTCCCTTGCAGTATTAGGCTTCAAATAAAAATTAGGGTTATTTTGTATTTAGTCCCTCTAGAAGATAAATTATTAGCATGTGGCCCAGAGTTTTTTATTTATTGGCAAATGGTCCCAAAATCATTACTTCACTGTCATCCATATTTTTCAATGTCCAAACTATCTTTTCACATGTCTGGCATGTGACTTAACAAAAAAACTTAATAACCTAATTCTTCCGCAAAAATTTGCTAGAAGTCCTCCTTTCTCATAATTCGTTTCAGATATATTCCATGTAACATTCACGGAAATAACCATAGAAGTTAGAATTTACCTTAGTTGGAGTGAACTTGAACATGTAACCACCATCATAATGTGTAACGACACGGTCTATATCACCACTGATATTGTCCGCACTTAGCCACTGCGAACGTTCGACAGTGTGGGGTTTTATTGGGCAGCAACCTGCTTCCCAGGAAGTCACCCATCCTGAGACTACTCTCACCCGAGCACGTTTAACTCTGGAGTTATTTCGAATTTCGGAACCAAGTGAGCCCAAAAGGCCTCGGTGATAATATTTTACGGATCTATACCTATATTCCAATGTCGGGACATCCCCCTCTCAAGAACTGTAGGATCCACCCCCTCGCCAAATCACCTGCCGACCGGGGTGTTACCATTCCACCACCTAAGAGGAGAGCCGTCCTCGGCTTTAGAATATACAACCCAAAATCTCCGACGTTCCCTGCCCCTAGCGAGACGAGTACTCGGCACAACCATCACCCTTTTACCGGGTTAGGCGCCTTTCCAGCATACTCTCCCACCCTGACATGAGAACCGTCGTCGGCTCTGATACCATTTGTAAGGACCAGGCCAATATCACTACCGATATTGTCCCCACTTAGCCACTTCCGACAGTGTGCGGTTTTATTGGGTAGCAGCCTGCTTCCCAGGAGGTCACCCATCCTGATACTACTCCCACCCGAGCACGCTTAACTCCAGAGTTCTTTCGAATTCCTGAGCCAAGTGAGCCCAAAAGGCCTCGGTGATAATATTTGACGGATCTATACATATATTCCAATGTCAGGACATTCTCCTCTCAAAAACCATGGGATCCACCCCCACTACACCAAGTTTGTTGTTTTGGCACGCAAATTTAAACACACTTAAAAACCGAGCCAAAAATGGGGACGGTTTGATGTAGTTGGGCTCGGCAGAAAAACGAGCTAAATTTTGAATCACTTTGGAACCGTCCCAACTTATAAAGCGAAGCACATGTTTTGCACATGTCACAAGTGGTATAAATAGGGTTTAGTTTTTTTGTCAACTCAATATGAGCAACAAGCTCGATCTTCTTTTTCTCTCTTTGAACTCTATCGTCTATCCCCGTGATATCTCTCTCTCCGACGGTGGTTTCTATTCTCAAACCAGATCTGTTATCCTGTATCACACAACAATCACTCACTTTTTTCTCCTCTTAAAGTAAATGTTCTTTTTTACTTGCCTCTCCTACTCGTCTGTAGGGGTACTACATACTCCAACCAATCAAAAGTAGCCACGTGGCACAGTCATTCATCCATCAGGTCGCCACGATCCCGACCTGCTAGTAGCTCGACCACAATGACTCGACCTCATAACCAGCAGCGGCCTGCTAATACACACGTGTTCTTATTCAATGCACATAATATCCTCGACCGTTACATAATTAATTCACAGGGATGATCCTTGCTCGTTACATAATCAATCCTCATTATGATGACGGAGAATCTGCAAGATCCATGATCCACGCCCTTCTACCTTCTATAAGAACAGAACTACGATGGCTTGATCTCTAAGTTCAATCCCCACGAACTAGAGTACGTAGGCAATCTCAATCTCAACGAGGTGCAGCCACCCCGATCTAAATCCTCCCATTTGGTCAAGTCTCCCAGCGACCTGACCTAGTAAATGCATTAATCTAGAAATAGGTTAATACATTTGGCGCCGCCTACAGGGACTTGGGATTTTCTCAAGCGAACTCCACCCACCAACCCCACCAAACACCATTGTTCTAAGGTTCTCATATGGTGATTTTCAAGAAATTCATTGAATTTGAAAAGATAGAATTGCAACTCACAGTTGGGGGCTTAGAGCAAATTGTTTACACAATTACTGGACTCGACAGAAGCAAGATAAGTATCACTTTAATATTTTTTGGTGATTGAAATGAGGCACCGAGCTATCAAGGAGCGACCTCATCATCTACTGTTTATTCTACACAGTTTCACATATATTTATCTGGTGATATATTTTCATGTACAAATATCAGTTTACATTCTCATTATATTGATATGTTTAATTATCAATTCAACTTGTGGCCATGGTTCAACAACTTATTTCAGATCCATTTGCCATGCCACATAAATTCTCGTGGTTATTTACAATAAACCATGGAATGGATTCAGTTACTGATTCACATTTTTTACCTTGGTCATATGGTCTTTCAAGTTCAGGTCTCTCATCGTGACCTCGACAGGTCTACCAACGACCTCTCAGGTCTCGTCGCGACCTCACCAGGTCCTTCATACCAAGTCCTTCATACCAGGTCTTTCATGCCAGGTCCTTCATACCAGGTCTTTCATGCCAGGTCCTTCATACCAGGTCCTTCATGCCAGGTCTGGTCGTATGCGGGACGACCTCAAACACAATTCTCTAGCCACACGCCTGGTCGAACGCATTCACTCTCAACCCAATGTAGACCCACAAAGGCCACATGCCCGAGAATTGTCAAACAGGTCTCCACGCTGCGACCATTCACTAGATCGGCCACCAAAAGGTTCCAAGTAACTCTCAAAACACTTGGTCAACCAATGCTCTTTCTCAAACGAGCTACATGTGCACTCTAAAGTGCCACATCTATCGGAATGTCCAATCACAAGGCGACAAAGATAGTACATACAAAACTCATAAGGAAGACATACAGTTCAGTGTAAGTCTCTTACTAAATTTTATAATATTTCATATGCTAACATTATCAACAAGTATCAGGTCTATGCAACTCGACCACAAAAAGACAACCACCCATGTATGCAAGAAGACCCACTTCAGTACCACCTGCTTGCAGCTATCCATCTCGTCTACATGCCTTCTGAACGAGCTACCAGGTCTCCCTGGAACTAACTAGCTCGCTATACACAAATTCATGATCGAGTTGCCATTACCACAAGGGACCTTCATCGCGTCCTGCAAATCTCAATGATCAAGCTCATCAAAATTTGGGGCGGATCGACTTCGTTAAACAACCCCATATTTCATTCATCTTGGGGGCTGGATCGATTCGATTACTTCTTTTCAGCCCGAACTCCGTTCAACCTAAAAAGAGGGGGCTTATGTAGGGGTACTATATACAACATACATGTGGCACCATCTCTACCGTCCATCATGGTGCCACATGTCAACATCTAATGGGCTCTCTCTTGATGGCACAAGTTACAAAGTTAAGCCTTATTATTACAAAGAAATTTTCCCCATTATTACCCTATTAATTGCTAAGAATGGAGTTACATTATAGCCTATAAATATAAAGGCAAACTACTCATCTTCTCATGGTCTCATTGTGAATCATACACAAGACCTCAACACTCTCTCATGAGACCTCACCTCTCAGGTCTCATCTCTCTCTTCAGCTCTCTCCATTATCGAGCTCCCATTTTGTATCACCACTACTATAATAAAGTTCATTCTCTCTTTCCGTGGATGTAGGCACAATTGCCGAACCACGTATACAATGGTGTTCACGTCTCTACTTTATTATTGTTCATATCATACACATCATCATCTTTCATTAATGTATTGACCAACTTCACAAAAATGGTTAATACATTTGGCATGAAGGACCTGGCATGAAGGACCTGGTATGAAGGACCTGGCATGAAGGACCTGGCATGAAGGACCTGGTATGAAGGACCTGGCATGAAGGACCTGGTATGAAGGACCTCGTTGAGGATTTGATCAAATCGAAAAAAACCCAACCCCCCCCCCACCCCCACATTTTTTTAAAGTTCTTTATTTAAAATGGCTTCCCCAGAAATTACCCTTTAAGATCTTGCCAGAACAAATTAACCGGTTTTCAAAAAAAAAAGAAGGCTTGAGAGGCTGGACAAAATACCCCCCCGCCCCAAGGAGAAAAGGGGGGAGGGGAGTCTTTTCTTGTGAAGACTTCCACCCGAAGTACGAGCAATTCCGCCCACAAGTATAGAAGTTCAAAGGCTCTAGGG